>RCAB01000099.1:0-170373 GCA_003640385.1 Setaria digitata
ATGAGGCACTGAAATAAATTCAGTTATGGGAAATTATTGAAAAAAAAAAAGAAATGAGCAAAAGAAGAAGCATTTCTTAAAAAGTTTAATTTTATAGTATGTTCTGATACCAGCAGAAGAAGTGATTACAATGCCTACCAATGGAATGGAGGACGACGTGGTACCCATTGATGAGGATGCACTGAATGACCTGGAATTGAGAAGCAGGATAGCTATATTGGCTAATGCATTAAATGAACGTGCTACTCGAGGCTTTTAAGACAGCTTCCTGTAAATCTCGAGAGTGGCTGGATTCGAACTTCGAGTAAAGCCAATCAAGCAGAACTGTTATTTCCACACATATGGTATTTGTCCAGTCTGAAAATGTACAGTTTAAGCATAATTATTTTTTCATTTGTTCCCTTTCGGAAATATTTTTTTCAATTTCTCTTTGGAAATTTATCTTGTTTGGCTTTGCTTTCAGTTAAATTTTGAAAAAAGGACTAAATTTTCCTTTCTTCCTAAAATTTTTGAAAAAAGATTAGTTTCAACAAACAGCCAGAAATATAATTAATAAAAATAGCTCATGCATAATCAAAATTTTTATACTTGCTTCTAAAATAAGAAAAAATAAACTGTATAGTTGAAAAAATAGCATTTAACGAATTTTCAGCGAGTGCAGGTTCTCCATCTCATTTAATTAAAATAATCGCTTGTTGTTGACAACAAAAAATGCTTTACAGTTAATCGTTTCAAAATAAAAAATATTCCAAGGAAAGCATTTGATGGTAAAAAAACATGACCAAACTGCATGCATGCTAGCTTCGTCTTGAAAAGTAACTAACCAATAAATATTTCTTTTTCCAGTTAATTAGGATGGAACAAAATGATATGAATTATAAGTTAGCTTTTTCTAACACTTCAAAAAACAATAATGAGTTTATCCTAATCCTAAAGATATTAAAAAATCGACTAGCTTTCTTTGACTATTCAAAATTCATTTGTCGAATAAAATAATGGTATATCTTTTACTTGAGCCACAAAATGGATCCATTATTTTTTTGGCCTAATTAATGGAAGGGAAAATTTTAAAGCTAATTATTAATTTCAGTTTTATTTCACTACGACAGTTCACATTGATCACTAAAGAAAATGGCTTTCCATGTTGTTAACGCTCTGGGTTTGCTTCACATACCTTCTAATATTATTTGATTGGCAAAATTTGTATGATAGTGTTAGTTTTGTTGCTAATTCAGAAAACATGAACTACCAAATAATTCATTTTGGTTGTTTTTATCACTTCGTGCTCATTAATGTAACATGGAAAAAATAATTAATAGAATAATATTCCAGCATAAAGCAATGGAAATTCTTGTTTATATGAATGAAATTGGCTAAGAAATTAAGCAAATTACCTAGTAAATAGGAAAAAAAATAAAACCATTTGTGCTGAATAGCTGTCTTTGCTGATGATTCCATGTTTACAAAGGCAGTAGCCTAAAACTACTCTCTCGGCTTTATCGATCTCTCGCATTCGTGTTACTTTTTCATTCTGTGGAAGTTTTGTTGGGCCTGTTTATTGCATGTTACTTTGAGTTTTTGAAACTTTATCTACAGTTTGTTTGTTTCTCGCCAATTAGGAAAAAGCGGAAAAAGAGGCAAAATGGAACTGCTCTGCTTTGTTAACAGATATTGCGCAACATAATAGGACTAAAGTGTAATGAGAAATCCGCCATAAATCCGAGAATCTCCATTGCAGTCATTATTCATGAGATCGTGGATATAACTGCCTAACCTGATGTTTTTAATTTAACTTATTTATCTGGAAGCTCACCTCAAGAAAACTGCTGAAAACAAGAACTCTTAACTTCAGAACTGAGGGCAGTTAAAATTGCGAAACTGAATACCGAGAAACCCTGATAGGAACAGGATCAGAAATCAAAACTAGCAAGGTAGTATCCTATTTCACCTACTTCCCCTTAACAACAGCCCAAATCCATACGTGACTTACATTCTATTTTTTCCCTTTACTTCTTCACCACTTTTATTTCTCGACTTTCTGTGTCTTTTAAAATTCGATACGCATCTGTGAAGAAAATTAGCAGCAGAGATCGTTCAGCCACAAAGTTTAGATGTTCCACCTCTCAGTAAGATCAATCTCTCATTTCTAAGTGTAATTGATAAGTGATGCAGCAAATAACAACTTTCTATTTATACATTCATTTAAGTAGCACAAAATTATACAAATATTTACAATCCAAAACGGTAATAAAAAAGCATAAATTTTAAAAGGCATGAGCCCAAGAAACAATATGAGCATTTGCCGTCGTACTAACGATGTGATGAGATCAAAGGCATCAATACAACTGAGAATGCGTTACAAAATGTAGATGTTCCAAATACATCAATTCATTTTGTTTTTGTGAAATTTTTATTTTACAAGTCTCATTTTTCCTAAGCGGACTTCATAAAATCCTTACATAACACAATAACTCTCAAAAAAATAGTAAACCCGGAATGTGGTATGGTATGAACAGTTATTATAAAGCTTTGTGCAGACTAAATTTAATTAATATATGAATTTAAACACAATTCTTATGAAGACTGTACAATAATGAGCAAATAATGCTTGAAAATAAATAATTACATACTGAATGATTTGAATAAATTAATTTATCATAAATCATTTTAACAATAGAGCAAGGGAAAGGTAATTTATCAAATATCTAATGAATGTTTGTTACACCCAAAAGCTGATATTCAAAACAATTCAAGTGAGAAGAAAAGGTCTTTAGTGAATAAGACTTCCTGTATTACCAAAATGGGCACCACCCGATATAGCACTGACACAAATTTTCCGCTAAGATTGCTTGGTCGATAAGTCGACCAACTTGTTCTGGTACACTGAATTCCACATTTGGATTAAAATCACGACCTGGAAATATTTCAAAAACACAGAAAAATGAATCAGAGCTTATTCCGAGTACCATCAACCAAAAGCAACTTTTCTTCTTAAATTACAGAAAGCTTTATAAAACCTTTAAAAAGAAAAAAAAAAAAATCAAACTTTCCCACTGCGAGAAAATATGCTAAGATAACAAGTGCAGTGGAGTAAAGCAAAATAAATCAAAGTAAAAATAAATAAGTGGTGAAAAAAAAGTGTTAAACAAGTTAGGACAAGTAAAACAAACAGAGTGTTGTAATGTAAAAAGTGAACAATAACTTGACAAAATTTTACCTTCAACTACTGGAATAACAAATTTGTTACCTGCTAATTTTTGCTTAATACGTCTTAGAGATGATTCAGCCTTGGAATCAGTTTGACCGTCCTTTTGTAGCGTTTCAGGTGGTGGTCGCCTTCCACCAGCTAAAAAAAAAAATCTAATGATTACAGGGCCAACTTTTGCATATTAAACAATAAGAAAACTGAGCTAACGTTAAAATACTACAAAAATTAAAGAAAATATACGAAATAGATGGGAACTGGATGTCATGAAACACATTTCAGTTGAATATTGTAAAAAATGAAACACTGAAAAAGTGAAGAATACCTTCCATTAACCTCCAGTTGATAAGGGGATCATACACAAAAGCTTCAAGTACGGCTAGAAGACTTTCTTTATTAGAACGAAGGACTCGTAAAACACGTTCACAAGTAATTCGATAATTGCCCTCAATTCCTGTAGCCTCCATTGCCTAAAAACACCCACATTCGCATCGATTAGAACAGCTCATACAGATGGTTTGAAAAGCCAAGATCAAATTTCAGAACAATACTTTAAATGACTTTCAAAACATTAATTCCTCAATTTCATTTCTCTTTAGTAAAATCAACTAATTAATCCAATTATCGCAGTCATATAAGAAAAGAATTTATAAAAGCCTCGAGCTTAACATTTCATGATACTGGAATTCGAAGCTTCAAAATTTAAACCTGGATTAGCATCCTTGTTAATCTAAATGGAATCTTTTCGGGAAATTTTTCTCTGGTCATTGCAACTTCGAAACAATCACCGAAATCAATGTGGACAATTTTACCACTAACACGATCGAGCATCAAATTTGATGGATGTCTGCAATAGGCATGAACCTACTTTGCTTCAGTTTCTTTTTACAGAAGTAAAAAAAAAGAATTATAACCTTACCGATCTCCAAGTCCCAATATGTAGCCTACCATAGACATGCATGCCATTGAGCGGGTATAGTTAGTGCGCCGATCAAACCAAATCTCCGAACTAGAAATTACAAAATTGAGAAAATGATAACACAATTTTTCTACTTAGAGCAACTGCAAGCTCAAAGAAATAAATTATTTCATAAGTACAAGGTAGAACAGTTAATGCTTCGAAAGTCCAGAACGGGCAAAAGGGGATGCAACCCACTCGTCTAAAAAAGTCCGCTGCCCCGAATACGAAAACTTACTTTGGAGACTTGAGCCATAAAATTTGTTGCAAATCATTTCCACTCGTCATTTCAAGTGCATGCTGGAATACCTGAAAATTCAACAAAGTTTACAGCCGACAAAAAAAAAAAACCATGAGCACAAAGATGAAGACATTAATAGTAGCAGTAAATAGAAAATCATACCTGAACTTTCTGTAACAATGTCATTTGGTCCAGATCATTCGCAAAATTTTGCATAATTTTATGTTCCATTGATAAGAGGATCCCTTTTCTTTCCCGATAATCACGAATTAGTGAATGCAAAGTGTCACAATTTGGAACCCAGCCAATCAAACCACTATTCTGACTCAGTGCAATAATAGAATAGCGCTGTAAAATGGATAATTAAAAAAAGAAAAGGATTCTTAAACAAGGAAGTAAACTTGAAAAAATGTCTCGATCAAGAAAGAGGAACAGTAGATGAGACTTAAAAGCTTAGAGGCTTTCTAATTTGTTTGGACTCTATTTTGTTTTCAAAATTTAAATAACATTAAAAATATTTAAGACTGCCCTAACATTTAGTTTATATGCCATATTAATTGTTGTCTGTGATCGTGTAAGAATTCCAAAACAGAGAGAATGAAAACCTGAATTGTTAGGTTTCGGCGAGATGTATCACCTTGATGCAAAAGCAGAGTGTTGACCAAACCAAATAGCTGCATCACTCTTTCATCTTGCCGAGGATCTTCATGACCTTTCAGAAGAAATATGTAATCTTTCCCATCACTTCCTAAATATTTCCAAAAATTTCCCTTGAATAATATGCAGACTTCCTTTACATCATAAATATGAATCATGGAAACAGAATGTCAATGTGACTACTCCGTACCTTTCATAATTACTTTTCTCGGCCGTTGTTTTGAATTGATCACTTGTAAAGTGTTATTTATAGATGATATAGTAACCAATGGAGCGTTTGGATCATACGTCCCAGGAACCGCCAGCTCCAAATCTCTAGCTTTCACTAATCTGAAATCAATAAAATACTAGTGATAATAAGACAAATTTCTTCGAATATCATAAACTACAAACTGACTTATCATTTGGTTATATGTGGATCATTTAACTGCCAAATAATACCACTAATTCCTTTTACGACAATCCTATATAAATGTGGGACACTCTAAGTGACAGAATTAACATTTACTGTAATTAATTTGTTTAAAACTTCATACACAACCTCTGCTCAAGCATGTATTTCTCATAACATACTGCTTTCGGCTTTTCTGTTAACATAAGCCTGGCACAACTTCCCTTAAAAAATTGTGCACTCAAGATCAACCGCACAAGTTAAAAATTCAGTTAAAAACTACTTTTCAATTATGCATAATTTTTTAAAGAGCATTCAACCAAATCAAGTAAACAAAAAAAAAAAAAACCAATGCGGGAATTATTTAAATTAACTTTTAATCCCTAATATTTCAGTAATCTGGAATAACAAAACATTGCACCTGGGCGAGACATAATTTAAATCGAGTGATGTAAGCTGACGTAGCTGACTCGAAATCTTTCTGAATACAATGTAGTAAAGATCCCATGCCTGATTTAGTTCTTTCGCGTTTTGTGAGCGTAAATAACAACGACAAGCATTCCATGCTTCTTTGAGCTCATTCTCATATGTCTAAAAAATACTTAATAATGAGAGAGTAATTTGTCCACCTACTTTTCTTTATTAGATATGCTGGAACTAATAAACTGTTACGACAAAATAATTTTTGGAACTCCTTTAGTAAACCAAAACGAACATAAGAGAAGTTTTCTGATTTATGTTATCATTGTATTATTATTCCACTTTCTACTTTACATGCTGCTGCTACCTTGCCAAATTTGCAATTATTCACAAAATATATGAAAAATAATTTAATATTTCAGATATTTCCTGTTATCCCAGAATCTTCTCACTTGAAAATTCCTTAATTTGTTCAAAAATGGTAAAATTACTTGTTTGAAAGACTGTTCCTTTAAAGTTGTAGCGCCACGTTCGATCATTTCATGTAAGGGATCCAACAACTCGAACATAGCTTTCACATTCTTGTCCTGAAACTTGATATCATATATAATCAAACATACTGTTAGCTTCATATGTACAGTCAACATAAAGTTCCGGCAGGCAATTAGTAACAAAAGTTTCATGGTGATGCACAAGACATCAAGACTTTGCTCATGGAACAACCACATTGCACGTAACAATTTCAAAAAGGTTATGACTGTGCATTATGAATTTATTACTCTTAAGGAGGGAAGGATACCACTAATCACATTGAATTTAGTCTTGAACAAGAAAGTGCATCATATATTGGTCGCAAAGTGTTGCAAAACTGTGCAGTAATTAATAAGTAGATTATTTGCTTGCAAAGTGAACACATTGCACGGCAGAGTGCGTGCATATGCACCATTGTGTAAAATAAGTGCTCCTTGCATATTTGCTAAAAGTCATTCCCTAAAACTTATCTCTGGAGTAGGCTCTTTATCTTTAACCTGAAAATAAAGCCTCGACGCATCGTCGAGTGCTTCATGCCACTGTTCATGCCAAAGTATGGCACAACGAATTAGCTCGTCACTGACAAGCTTCGCTTGCTCAACAAGTGTCGGCTGACTATCACTCATAATTGCCAATATCTCTGTTGCGACTGCAGAACGTCGTGAGTTTGCCGATTTTGCAGCCACCGTAAGCGCGTAAACCAAAGACTGAAAAGGATTTAAAAAAAAATATCTCGAAAAAAACTGTCTCCAAATTTATTTTTGTCCTTCCCAAATGCATACTACTGTATTTGCTAATGACATTACCTGTTCAAAAGTATTCACCTAAGAAAAAAGAATGAAAAAACAGTTTTATAGAAAATCCCATATAATTTTAGCGAGTTCACTATCCTAAAAGCTGTAACTTCAGACCTGTGGATGAACTTTTGACAGATCGATGACAACTTGTTTGATTAGTTGCGCAACATTCTGCTTCGAATCTAAACGTGCCATTAATTGCGGGATAACCTGAAATGATTATGAGAATATATGACGGAAAGAGAGAATAGAAAGCCAACTTGTCCAATTCATCCTAATCCAACTTTTTTTTGTGCATTTCTGAGATATTTCAGGAAACCAAATTCTAGACGGTTTATTTATTTAGAAACCTCGAGCCACATTTCAACGGGCAATAATTTCAATGATTCTCTGATAGTCTCAAAGACTTCCACTTGATCGCCATGCTTAAACCACAAGGTCAGAAACCGCAGTGTGTCCTCTAGACGTGACCCTGAAAGTTTGAGAGCTAATGACTAGGAATCAATGTGATAAAACTTCCTTCAATGATATCTACATTGTTATAAAGCATGGATACGTCTGTCTGATTACCAGGCATCTTAAATTTGCATAAATAATACCGTGAGTAATAGCCAAATATATATTGTATCCTGGTATTATAAAACTAAGTATGAATACTTATCTTCAAAGAGATATCCTAAAATACTACCACTAAGTAAGCTCGCTTAACAAACTGAAATCACAGACTATTTTTGGAAAAACTGAAAAAATTCGAACCTTCAGCCAAAGTGATAGCTTTGATAAAGCTTGATACCGCTTGTTTTGCAAGAAAAATCATCGCCTGATTAGGTGCTGGAGAAGGTGGATTCACAATTACCGGAGCAGGAGGTGGTGGTGGTGGATGCAATTGCGCTATTAGAATATCCGATGAAGTATCTTGACTCATGATACTCCCAAAGGGACCATAGCTAGGCGTACTTGGCATCGCACCAATAAAAGGCGGTGGTGGTGGCGCTGGAGAAAACTAAAAAATAAATGTAAATACCCCTGGTGAAAAAAATATGCGAGTTCTAGGAATAATGATTTTCGATTATACTTACAGGCTATTTGAGACTAACTACAGGGTATAATATGTGACGGTATTTTAACAATGTTTTAACTTTTAAAATTTCAAACATTTTATATGATGCTGATGATGTTTAAGTATGACTGAGCGAATCTGATATTATAGCTGCTTTGATAAAATTTAGAGTATTGTTAAGAAGAAGGCTAAACTAACAAAAAAAAAAAAAAAAAAAAAATGGAGCAAAGTAACGATATTATAATTATACTTGAGATCAACTGCGGAGGGGGAGGGGATATCATATGGATGATATTTTCACAATGCTTTAATTTTTTTGTACATTATATATGTGTAAAAGCAACTATCAATAAAGAAAAGCCGGATTATAAGGTTATAGGGTATAAGCAGAAAAAAATTAAGGATAAACAGCAGAAATAGTAGAATGATTGGAAATACTATCAGGCTTACCGAATTTTGTGTTTGATACATTGCAGCATTGAAGTATGCCGATGCAAGCTTATGCCAAGCTTTATACCAAGTTGGATCATAAGTTGTAGCATCTGTATAAAATTTCATTGTCTGTGTCAAAGTGGGCTGAGGTGGACTGGGTTGCAACGGCGGTAAGACATGTGGACTTGGGGCAAGTATTGCTGGTGGAGGAATTTGAACATGATTGCTAGTTAGAAGTAATGGAGAAACACTGATCATAATGGGTGGATTTACCGAAGATTGTTGAGGGATGCTAACAGGCGATACCGACTGTTGGACATCTTTCGCTGGCGGTGGGAGAGTATCGTACCAGTCACCAAGTTTTAGGCAGCATTTTGCTACGAGCCTGCAAACCTCTGAGTTTGCTTTGATTTCCCTCTGAAATATGAATATAAAATTGCTGAAACTGTTTTGATGTGTTGTCAATTACCAGTTCTAGTGGAAAGCACAGTTTGAGCTAATGATCATTCTTTTTATTCAAGTGTGTTGACTGCTTCAAAACATATAGAAAAGCGCAATAAATCAGGTTGTTAATTTAATTCTTTCAATAAATTATATACCCCATAAGCATTAATTCACTGAAAAGTAAACCTTTTCCGTCTCGAACTGGTTGACCAGCGTTTCTAATGTACTGCAAGCTAGTTCAGTGAAGTTTTCAGCCCAATACTGCTTACAAACCGCCAACACTAATGAAGGCTTATCCATAGGTAAATTTTGCACCTTATGCAATTCTTCAGTTCGTTTTAATCCTAATAAATCAGCTAAAATTCGACGTGACATTGATAGCTTTCCGTACTGCCGACAAAGCGATGAAAATTTAATCCATAATGGGCGCATCTCGCTCCGTGAGAGCACCAGTGATCTGAAAGTAGAACCATCAGTTATTTCAGCAATGTCAACTGAAGAAACAAACTAAGAAAACCACTTAATATGAGGAAAAATCTCTTAAATTAAATAGCATTTTGTTGTTGCAACTTACTTCACCAGAAGCAGCTTCTGCCATTGTTCAATATTTGGCCGACATCCCTGCAATCGTCGACTCCACACAACTGCAATTCGAATCCTTCGATCTGGCCATATCTTGTATTCAATGGCCTCTTCCAATTCGGTAAGCTGCTGTACAAGAGTCATTGCACCATAAGCTCTTTCGTAACTTTCTGATGCCATTGCTGTCAGTTCTGCGTCGCACATGTCACGTACCTAATAATAAAAACATCCAGGAAATTGTTGTAAAGCAGCAAGCATTTCAAATACTTTGAGTCACCGACAAGCAATCTTAGTTAAATTCATAAATCAGTTTAAGTTGAAAATGAATTGATGCAACTCTAATATAATTCAAAATTTAGTGAAGTTCAATAAAATTGAAGCAGGCTGTAGTAGAAGTTATTTAAGCAGTCATTGGTACTGTCTGTACTGTTATCGTAACATATATACTTCTTAAAAGATACAAGCAAATCAGAACCGTGTATAACAAGCCGTTTACAATAAACAAGCTGTTCTCAAAAATCATTAAACTGTTTGAAAAAGTAATCAGGAATAACCTTTTCAATGTAAGCCATTGCATCATCATATTGCTCACTTCGAATTGCCAGCACGGCTCGAAGGAAGGATCCATCTTGGTTATTTTCATTAACTTGCTTAACATAATAATCCATTGTTTCCCAGTCTCCTGAACTCACACCGAAACTATATTTATTATTTACAAATTAAAAAATGTGAGATCTAGAATAGTGCAAGTTTTAGAAAAGAACTTACCGACTGCCCAACTACCTCGTGCTGCACTTATTGCCATATTTTGTCTCCTAATTGCATTTGTTGCTGCACTCACTTCCGCGAATGCTTTTTTCCCTAAGTCATTTAATTCATCCCACTGCCCTAATGCCTCCAAACAACGCATCTGATGTTCGTACAGCTGTAAAAAATTTCTTTTATAAATCCAATGGTTTTCAAAATCTTGGTAGTTCCGAATATTATCACCTGACAATTAAAAACTAAATCAATTATGTAGATGAAATCTTTTAAACTGCACCTTAATGATTAAAAAATTCAAACCTCATCAGTGATACATGTTTCACTGTTATATATTTCAAGTGCCTTCTCCCATTCATTCAGCTTTTCATACCAACGTCCCTGCCTCTGCAGTGTACAATGTTATTCAATTTCGAAAAATGATAAGGTTAAGTTATCCTGAATAATTAAATCAATTCGTGTGTTAATCAATCATTCTACTTTAGTCGAGCTAAAATGTTCTCTATACATATTTAACTAAGTAATTTATTCCACTATTTATAGTATTATATACTTTATCTCCATAGCTTCAATCCATTTTCTCTAAGTAGGAAGTTCATCTGCAAATTAACCTACACCAATTTCCATATTATGCTGCCGAGCGAATGCTACAATTCCAGCAGCTTCTTCCTGGGCATTTAATTTGTTTGCATAACTGCAAATATTTAATTCCTCTGCAAAATTCAATTAAAATTGAAATAAAAAAGTGCTGAATATATCAGGAGAGCGAACAAAATATATGACGAAGAGACCTACGTAATGAGGAAACGGCAGTGCTCCGGATCTGGATCTTTATTAAATTTTTCTCGAATATTTAGTTCTGTATAGCGTAATGCCTTCGCATATGCCCGCGTCTGCTCAGCACATTTACACAGCCGTTCACTACCTACTGGCAACGGTCCCTACAAAGAGTTTTCCTAAACGCCCTTAAGAACTAAACAAAGTCAAATGTAAATTTATGGATCAAAAAAGGAGTAAAATTAGTTATAAATTGAGCAATTTAGCTCTGATGGTCGATATGCTTACCTTCTCTGAATGATCCATAAATTCCGCAAGATTCAATATGGTTTGGATTATATCAGTATGATTAGAATCAAGAGCAAATTTAAGATTGGTTTCCAAATCTTTCTGCTGCATTTCATCTAAGTCTGTCCAAACTGACATAAAAGCTGCATTAAAAAGATCCCTGAAATGAACTCCAGGGTTTCAAGACCAAGAAAATTTAATAGAAAACATAGAGAATATTCTTCAAAGTCTAAGATTTCAGATCCAGAAAACGAAAACTGGTAAATCTTCTTATGCAGCAGGAAAACACATTTCTTGCATTTATTCTATTACATAGATTATAGACGACTGAGGTTTTGCTAATACAATCATTTTTCTAGAATATGAAAAAATCTTAGGAAACAACGGAATTACTTCGCAAGAGAAACATGCACGTCTGCAAGGGGGGCACATGCACGAAGTGCTGCAGAAGGACTTTGACGAATAAACTGAATTCGTAACAAAACAAGCCATTGACCCCAGTCCTGGAAGTGACATCATTAAACAACTGAAGTTAAAATAAAGAAATCATTGAAAAACCTAAAATATGGACATTTGAGAACCAAAACTATGATAAACAGGAATTAAGATTAATGAAATTATTCACAGTACATCTATGGATTGGAAAATAGCAACTATGAAATCTAATGAATGTTTCTTTTTGAAAAATAATATCCTTGAACAACGTGGGATAAAAATGAAAATTGTTATCATAGTTCTATTTCATTTCAGAATAATTATTCAATGTATAAAGCAACTATGAAACACAATCTATTCTATTACTTACAGCATTCATTGTATTTGAAATGAAATATACGCATTCTCTCCCTACCCAAAAATAAAATGAACCTCCTTGGATACAAGCTGCGTGGTAGTCCAAGTCCTTTTTAAAACATCAAAATTAATTCTCTGCCCTTTTTCATGGCGAGCAGATGTAACAAATTGCTTTACTTGATTGGGAGAAATCTTGACTGTAAGAGGATGTGAAGGAAATGCAGCGCTTCCCTCATCCAATTGTATAGTAAGTCTATAATAATGTTGTTATTCATTTTGATGTAATATTAAAAAAAATTTTTACCTCTCCCTAAAAATTGACTCAAGTTTTAGAAAACATACTAAGCACCATTTGACTAATATGAATAGCCTACTACTAATGTGAGCCGATTAATTTGTTTTTGAAGTTAGGCAAATTTACTCCATAGAAGAAATCTGTAACCCCAAGAAATCTTGGCAATAGCTTACTTTAAGTATTCATCGCATTGCAATCCATGTCGAGCTAAAGCACAATCAACACTTTTACGAAAAACTAGGAACTGTTTCCACATCTACAACGAAAGAGTACGAGAAATACATTACAACCGGTAGGTATAACGTTTCAATAAAAGACACAGATCTAAATTTCAAAGTAGTTCCAACTAGTCTATATCTATGGATCAAAAGTCGATAATCATTATAAAACTAACTGGAAATTTGTGACATTTACCGGCTGTCAAAAAACTGTCGGTAAATATCACATGGAATGCTAACCTGTCGGACAATAACGACTAATAAACGCAGCAATTTCTGTTGCAATGCATGAACAGAAATAACTCGTAACCAGACTTGCATTATTCTCGGAGCATGGTCGCGAATACAAATAGTTTCAGCCATCTGATGAACTGTATCCAGAGCGATTCTTCGTACCTCCACTTTGACAGTCCGATCATCCAGGACAAGCAAAATGGGTGGTAGGACAAGGTGGATATGTGGTGCTAGGCACATTGCTATTGACTGAACACACATAAATACCTGAGAAATCAGAACTTATTGCGGCATAAATTGAAGGACTGAAGTTGTATGTCTTATTTTTTTAAAAAATTATAGACTTCGTAAAGATCAAACGACAGTGTTAGCACAATGAGAAAATGAAGCTCGTTTCTACTGCGATCTATCAAGCCTTAATTGCTGCAGAAAATAGGAAGTGGGGAAATATATTGAAATATATATTTTCCCTTTAGAAATCTTATAAATTAAAGAAACTTCCCAAGAGCTTTGTTCTCATTTCTTATTCTGTGCTTGTTCAATTATAGCATGAGGAGGAGCGGTAAAGGAACAGTGGAAAAGATGAACATTTATGGCAAGATTAGGAAGAAAAAAAATAATTCATAGACTTCATCCAGATTGGAATAAATCTCTGCAAACCCATTCAATCTCATTAATATCTAAAATATTGAAAAAGCAAAGACAATGTCATAGCGTGATAAGCAATAGTTAATGCGAGGAAAAATTGAACGATATAAAATCATCCTAATTGAGAAAGTATGATGGTTTGAATTTGATGTGTAGAACACTCTAGACATAGAACTGATACTATAGGCATAGGATATATATCCATATAAATATGCAAAAAATTAAGTGGAATCGACAGCAAAAATTAAAAAATTTACTTACCGCGCATGTGATAGCTCTATCCTTCGTACGATCGGACTGAACAATACTCAATAAATAAGGACATAATTCTGGAATGTATGGCGCAAAAGATGCACCAAAAGCTGCGCCAATTTGGTGCATAACGTTAACAACAGTAAGTCGCATACTTGCATCTTCTGACCACGCTTCCTTTAATATTTTCGTTACTGACGATTTTGAACAATTATTTTGACTTTGAATTAGTGATAAACTTGTTGCACTTACCCTAACCAAGGAAAATAATTTTGACATGAACGGTTTCATACTACCGCCAGCTAACGCTATAAAATTCGCCAACTGTTGCAAATAAAACTGTTTTAATTCAGGTCGCACAGCTGTTTGAGTTACTTCAATCAAACGTGGTATAACCTAAAAACATGAATTTTTCCTAGCAGATGATTTACAGAAAAAATTAGGCGAAAAGCACTAAAACTTTTGCTGTCTTCAAGATTATATTCAAAAGAGGAAATAATACGCAGATTGGTAACCTTGCTGACGTAGAGAGTACAACTTGGACCAAGGCTGCTGAATATAGTTAATAATGCCTGCGTAATATCTCGATGTAAATGACTTAGTGTATCGTCTTCTAGCATCTGCGCCAAACTGGCTATTGAAAATGCGGGATAAAGTTCTGCTAATGTACATTTCTCGTAATGAAACCACTGAATGGTATCTGAAAATCGAGAAAATTTCTGAATTTTTTAAAGCTTCAAAAAGAATGAACAGTTTCAAACTACTGGGGTTCCCGATTCTCCACTGCAACGCACTTTTTGACTAAAATAGAGTTACATATTGGGCAGTGATATTAATTGCTTAATTCGCATCTGCTTGAAGTCCAATAGTTGGGTCTCCTATATAATAAAGTTGAACAGAAAGAGGACACCATTTCTCATATCTGAAGATAGTGAAGTAGCAGGTAAAGACAGAGCTAACGAATTCGACTTCTGGGAAGAAACTTTGCCGGTAAAAACTTTATGTGTATATGGATCTAAGGCTCCAATAATCCCCAGAACCTGAAAATGATGAAAGATCACAAATTTTATGCGAAGTTCAGTTTTGTAAAGATTTAGGAAGTATAAAAAATCACGGATAGAAGCCTACTCTCATGGTCATCCGACGCATTGAAACACTCATTTCCGTTCGCAACAATCTCAGCAACACGTCCAGCAATTCAGGATGCTCTTTGTATGGGTCAACAACATATGCAGTATTTTGACATAGCTGTCCCATAGTACGCAAAGCGGCCTACGAGAAGAAGTCATTTAAAATTAAAGAGAATTAAAGAGAATGGAAGAAAGTTATTTATAACATAAAAATCAAGTACCTCTCTTCGACTTAAACTACTGGAATCTTGCAAAAACTGGACGAGAGAAGGAAACAACGTTTCTACTGAAAATACCAAATCAGCACCACCTGCAACTGCCAGCTCACTTATGGCATTCAGTACCTGTAAAGATGTTTATAAAAGGCTATTTCGTCACATGAATTATGAGATTCAATTTAAATTCTGCAAACTTCAAAATACTTGCCAAGTAATTTTATGTACCTGCAGTAAACAAAGCAAAATATTAACCTGCACAGTTACATCCACACGGCTGATTTCGCAACTTAGTTTTGGTACTAAAGCTGCTAATATCGGATTCATATACGGTTTTATAAATTTCGGAGACTGCTTAGCCACCTGTGAAATCACACGAGAGCTGTGTTCTTCAAGTCTAAAATCCAAATAAAAATTAACTTCTATAGTTTTCTCTCCCGCCAAAAAATAAGTTGAAATACACTATCTGTATTTCCATTTGTTCTAGCATATGTTTCTTCAACTGTTCAGAGAACTTCGCCTTGTTGTTATGATCCATGTGCAAAAAAACAATTATTTTTATAGTAGAAATTTTAGTAATATATATAAATGCCTAAAGTTCAAAAGAATAGCGGAGGAATACGCTAACCTTGGTACGCCGCTGTTTGTCAGCTGTGTGAGTGTCTCTAACAGAACATTTCGTAAACTTGGCAAAACATAAGCAGGATTCAAACTGCCCAATTTTCCAAGCAAGGCTACTGCATGTTCCTGCATCTCCAGTCTTTCATCATGTAAAGTCATGAAAATAGAGTCAAGCATATCGGCCTGTGCTAAATGCGACAGCAGAAGTGGATCGCCATCTTTGAAACATTGTAAAACTCTTAATCGCACTTCTACTGCTGAAATTATCAAGTAAGACTAAGCCAATTAAAAGAGGCTTTCATCATGAACAGAAGTATCTATAAAGCTGAAAAGAAAGTACTAACAAAAAAGTGACAACCATTCATACACCTAGCGTATTTCGTCATAATTTTTCTGAACATGTACATAACAGACAATCAGTTCTAATATTAAAAACATTTAATGGCGACAATAATCTTAGTTAGCTGTAATACTGGATTAAATGCGAGTAATTAAATTCGATCCAATTTCAACTAAAATTATGCTTAATATCCAAACAAGGCAAATTAATTATAATATTCTCCTATATGGACATTTAGATACTCTAAATTCATGGAGATTAAAAACAGCTGGACAAATAACACTTCTACATAGCACTACAATAATAAATAGAACTAAAAAATTGTCATGTCACTTTTTAAAAAAGTTTCGACAATTTCAGCTATCGCAGAAAATAAGCATTTAGTTGACAATATAATGGATCAGAAAAATTAGAAAGACTCACAGGGATCGACAACAGCAACCATAACAAGCTGTCGGAGTACGGACTGAATCAAATTTAAGACATCGAAACGCTGCTTTTTATTAGCACATTCAAATGATTCAAACACACGCACAAATGGTGTCAACATTTTGGCACAACAATCTACTGCAGCCAAACGTACTTCTGTGCAATCAGAAGACAAATAGCCCTAAAAATCTGCATCAGTCTAAAATCTATTTGGTCTCATTTTATCTCTTCATTTTTGTACTTCAATCCTTGTTTACTATTGTTCTAATAAAACCAAGATCATTTTTCGACTGAACGCTATATTTGTAATATAAATACCTTGCTTAAAACTATTAATCTTAAACAACAAGCAGAGGGTAATTCAGCTGCAGTTAACATGTTTAAAAAGAAAACAAGACTTACATGAGCTATGTAATTGATAAACATTTGAAGTGCATGCCGTTGAAATTCGAAACGACCAAGTGTAGCTAAAGCAAGATTTGTAAGCGCCACATTTGTAACATTCACTGGACCAGCTGGCATTGGTGGTTCTGTTGGTGGATCAAGTTTACTTGGAAGCTTACGATTCATCAAAAGCTGACAAAGTTCCTTTAACAAACCATCTTGTGCTTCTGTTTTCAGTCCAGGTATCGACTGTATTATTTCATAAGCAACGTCTGTTAATCCTAAAATGAAAACCAAAAAATGGAAAATTTGAAAAAGAAAACAAATCTTTTAAGAGATCCCCTAATTTTCCACTAATTTCTGGATTTTTCTGCTGGTCACATTAAGGAGAAAATACCAAACCGCATCTACCGTTTCAAACAAAAGACTTAAGACTATATCCTTTTTCTTCCGGAACCAAAACGGATGTAATTATGCCAAACTCCACCCCTTCTTCCTCAAATTTTCACAGCTATGCGTGAATAATCAAATCATATTTGTAGAAGAATTTCTAAACATTTCCTCCTTAAAATCTTTCTTAAATTTGATATTACTACTAGCTTACTTGCCTTGAAAGCTCAGCTAATACAGAAAAGACTTTCTCAAACACCAAAAATACACGCAAAGTTTAGCTTTGAATGAAACTGGACAGATACCTTTTGATAAACCAGTTGACAATAGAATTGGAAATAGCGTTTTAATATCTGATTCTATTTTTTCTTTCAGTGCACGAATAATTAATGTCAAACATAAGAAGACATATTCGTCCACTGATCTGTGTCTGAAAAAGAAAAATAAGCTGGAAAGATCGTATAATAAGATGACTCTCAAGGGAACTTTATATATATTCTAATTAATTCGGATCCTAATAAAAGTGAGAAAAGTCTCAAAAAGCTGGATTATTAATAAAATGATCATAAAAAAAAGATATCTTAAAAAAAATGTAAACCTCAAGACGAGCTAACAAATGGCCATGGCTATTTAATTCTTTCATCTTTTGCTTATGGTAATATTTTTATGCAGTAAATGGTATTGAAGATAGTAACAATAGTAATGTGAGTAATGGGTAAAACTAACTTGGACGTTGCAGTCTGTAGCTGCAACTGTATGACAGCGAAGAGGCGAGACAATTTTGGTAGCAGTTCTGTTGGTCGATCAAGCACCAACAAACCAATAGTAAAGAAAGCAGGCGAATATTTTGCAGTCAGATTCAGTGCATGATTGAACATTGAAACTATATCAACATTGAAAATAACTGCCTCATTTGAAGCAACCGTTTGTGTTTTCCCAAATGATGAAAGACGCGGAAAAATTTCAAGCAACGTCGTTTGACAGCAAACGTAGCGTGAAGTACTTGCAAGATTGCACACTCGATATATCTGGAAACGGAATCACCGAAAATTAGAAGGCGAAATACCGACGAAATGAATAGCAGATCTATTATTAAAACTATTTCAAATCGAGGTTGAAGATCTTGTAGGAAATGATATTAGCAGTAACTGGAAGATTCCACACCGAATAATTTCTTTGTTTTTAGGGAAAATAAAGCATAACAGTTAGGAAGGTTAATCTTAAACACTTCATATCATACATTACTAACAGTAGAACATTTAGAAAGAGCCACTTTTATGAGAACGAATAAATCAATAAAGTGCAATTAACTAAAAACTTGCAGTACTATCATTAGTTTATCCTAAGGTTAATTTAATTCCAACACAAAAGTTATTAAGAAAAGCAAACTCAACCGCTGAAGGCAATAAGGAAAATAAAACTAAAATAATTACTCACATCATTAAATTTTTCAGCAACAAGTTGATTAGCAGTCCGACTATCAACGGTAACTGAATAAGTATGCTCCGTCAGCCAGTCTATTGCATTTGAACCAATTACTGTTCGTACATTCTGTTGTGGTTGACGACCGAGTGCCAGGATACGTTGACGTTCTGCTGGTGCATTGCCAATTCGAAGTAGCTCATTTAATATCAAAAGCATTGGATGTTGTCTTTCATCTCGACTCAAGCCATCAAATTTTAAACAATTCATTGCTTCATCGTAACAGTGCTGCAGAATTGTAATTAGTAAAAATATTGGCCCATTAAAATCATAAAATGTGAAAAACTGTTAGCATATCAAATTAATTATCAGAAATAATTCTTCCATTTTTCCACGCTGAATCACTGAGCAAATCAGTTAACAAATATTTGGACAAGCTGAAAAGCTCTCTACTTTCAAAAAACCTCAAACTGAGCTCATCTCCATATTTATCAGCTATGTCGAAACCCTTTTTTGTGGGAATAATATAAAACATATAAAATATAGCCTCAACTGATAACTATCAGCCTTCGGTTGGATAGTATACAAATCAGTCAAGAAAAAAGAAGTATTGAAACAAGGTCTCCTCAACTAACGTGTTTCCAGAAGGACACCAGCAATATGGAATAGTCTGAATTAACAGTGAACTGATGCAATGCACAACGATTTACTCCTTAGCTTTTTTGTATACTTTCAAATGTCATGCTTCTTTATGAACATTATGTGCAAGTGTAAAGAATATGATGTTATTAAGCAACTAAANCATGTTGTGTACATGCTTCTTTATGAACATTATGTGCAAGTGTAAAGAATATGATGTTATTAAGCAACTAAACATATAAAAAAAAAAAAAAAACACTAAAAAGGAGTAGAATGATCTAAACGAATATCGAACAAACAACAAATAACCAAAAAGTAAAGAGGAAGTAAGA
Organism: Setaria digitata; assembly: GCA_003640385.1. Classification (NCBI taxonomy): domain Eukaryota; kingdom Metazoa; phylum Nematoda; class Chromadorea; order Rhabditida; family Setariidae; genus Setaria; species Setaria digitata. Next base: position 19,887 of record RCAB01000099.1, read on the forward strand.
ATCATAAGAGAGCATATAATTTATAATTTAAAATAACTTACCCAGTACCACTCTGATTTTTGACGGGCTTCACGCTGGGACGTAACTGTAAGAGCGGCATGCAATGCCTTAGTAGCTGCTATTCGTATAGTGACCTGAAAATAAAATCCATAGAAAAAAATCATTAAATTTGAATAACCTATGTGAATTACGTATACCACTTGATCTAGCAATTATGGAGCTGCAAATTTCAGAAAAAAAATTAAAATCCGAACAAAATGAATCCTTTCGGTTTTAGCAAAACATTGAAGAATGAATAATTTCTTTCAAACCTTAGAATCTTTGATGACTTTGAAAATATTGGAGAAGAAATTAGATGCACGCAGAAAAAATGATGTTGAGGTATACAAGGCCAGCTGTCTTGCCAGAAAAACTGCAGCAAGACGACGTGATTCGTATCGCTCGGATTCTTCAAGCCATTCACACACCTATTAAGTAAAATTTCGATGTTTGAAAATTTACGGACGTAATGTAATCTGTTTACATAAATTGAGAAAAGTTTTGCTTAAGCATAAGTTAGTATAAGATCAGCTGAAAACCCCTCGAAAGGATGTTTGAAAATATAAAAACCAACAACATCAGATACGTTACAAGGCAACAACTTATGATTTTCACCAATCAACCGAACTGAGAGCGGAAGAAAGGTTTCAAGAAATAAGAAAAATTTTAAGGTAACCTGATTGATAGATTTTTCCACCAGCTCAGCAGCAAATGTTTTTGACGTTTGAATCAAATAAGCAATTGCCCTAGCAGCGAGTTTCATACCTGCTTCATCGCCTTGCATTAATGCTTTCAACAGATACTTTGCAAAACGTGGGACACGTTTTGTTTCATCACCAGCATTTTCGACCAAGCACACTAAAATTAACTGTTTGCCGTAGAAAAGGGTATTTGAAATGAGTATGTTAAATTGTTAGGTGCAAGTTGTTAATTTCGATACATTAAATTATCAAATACCTATCAAAATTATTCCTGCCTTCCTTTCGTCATTATCCATACTTGTCATTAACATATGCAGAGCGCTCTGAAAACAGCATAAATAAATCCTCATTGATTTCTTTCTCATTTTTATTTCTTTGCAACAGAACAGGGAATCTAATAAAAAATTAATGGAAGTTACATTACATTATTCCATAATTTCAAGGCAAAGTCATAAATTCTTCGCACCTCCATTCAATGTTATACAGAGGAAAAAGAACTCATATTATTTTTCTGACAACGAAGTATGCCTACATATTTAAAGCACAGTTCCGTTCCTTCCTTCCAAACTACTGTTAAAAAGAACTCTCAAAATAAAAATTTAATTCAGTACTTGCAACCGCTAATACGGAATAATAATTTCAAAAAAAAAAAAAAAAAGAAAAAGACAGATTCATACAAGTTCTTCCTAAAATAAGTCTAATAGTTTTCTAGGTAATGTCCTAAACGAACTAAAAAAAAAAAGATTGGCCATTTAAAAAGACAGCACAAATTATTGGATTAAAAAACAACAAAGTCATTAGATTATTACTGATTAGATTATAGGCCAAAAATAAATGAATATTTCTAACTTGATCAACTTTTGCATCGAATGTTGCAAAAAATTCAGCTATAAACTGATCGCTGTTATCACGTAATTCGCCGTTTATATAACTGCAAAAAGTTTTACTTACGACAACTAATGATTAAATATAGCATAAAAATACATTAGTCTGAAAATATATCGCAACCAAATTTGCTTTTTTTTCAATTATTGGCTAACAACTTGCCCAACAAACTGCGATGCATAATTTTTACGATTAAAACCAGACCGTTTCGGGCACTCGAGTATTCTGTTATCCATACTCAGGAAAAAAAAATACCAGTGAAAGCAAAGGTGACAAAGATCCTTTATTTACAAATCTCGAATTTTTGATTACGAATTCATCCAACCAATACTATGACAAAATATTTAAAATGAAACGGTATGAGTTACTTACTCATAAAGCTGTCTAGCAACCTTTAGTCGATTTTCGTCACTTCCTTTTCTCCTCAAGCGTATAAGAAAATCAGATGCTACTATTCGAGCAGATGTATCTCGAATATTTGAATCCATCTTATAATAAATGGGATAATTAATTTTTGTTCTGATACGATGACGAAAGCGATAGAAAAATAAACCGCAAGTACTTTGAACCATTAATAAAAAAGAAAAACAAAGGAACAAAGTGGTTAAGGCGAAGATTCGGAACAATAAAAAACCGAGAAAAAATCAGTGTTATCAGGACAAATCATATGTTGCAAAAATCAAAACGAAAACGGAAGAATCAACTAGCAAATATTTATAACTGAGTGGTTAATTAATCTCAACAGTGTCTCCTAGGTCGAAGTCACACTATCATTCACATCAGCAGATCCAAAAAAGTCGAAATCTTGTCAAAAGTACAGGAAATGTGAGAGCCGAGTCAGAAGTTAGAAACAACGAAAATTTCTCACGGAAAAAGTTAAGGAATGAATATGGTGAGGCCCCTTTGTCAATGGCAATATAAATAATCATATTAGATGTTGGTGCAAAAAAAAACTGTTGAGCACAAGCTACAAGAGATGAGGAACAGTGAAAAGGGAGGGTTCAAAATACAGAGTGCAAATTAACAAGAAATTTCTTTGGCACAACAAAAGAGATTTACTATGACTGGAAAGATTACCAATATAAATGATAAGCCATATCAGAAAAGAACCGCAAAAAACGGTGATCACTCTACTATAAATGCATAATAAGAGAAACTTACTGATTCCGAAAGGTGTGACTAGATTTCGAAAATGGCAGTTCAAAGGAACCATTTAATCAAACGTTCGTCTGTTAACAAAGACTGCTGTTATAAGAAAATGGTAGCTATCGTGAGAAACATGCTTATAAGGAAGGGACTAGTACAAACAAGAGGATGACAGGACAGACAACACACCGCTTAACAGCATAACTGTATGTGCACTTTACAGTAATATTCAGGGCAGTGTCAGTATTCGTGCATCTTTCTGTACCATCTGCTGACATCGAAGGCGAATGAACATTAAGTCTTTGAAACAGAACGTCCAAATGTTCATCCATGTCAAGATAACATTAAGAAAATCTAAACTTCTGATGTCTTAAACCTTCGAAATTCTGAATCAAAATCGAAAGAATCCCAACTCTGCAACAAAACGTCTCACATCAATAAGAGAAACAGACACACATACAAAGCATCAAGACCAAACAACATTTCCTGTTCACGGCTCGTTAAATCCCTTCCCACTACCGTTTACGTTTGTTGCCTGTTTGATATCCGTCCCTTCTCGGAGTAGTTCGTCCTGATCGAAGTGACGGGAATTCTCGGTTTTGTTGTGCACTTATTGGTCACGATGCTTCTTATCAGTGTTTATCACTTCGAAATGTAGGATGTGCCATAGTTATCGTTCCATGCTGTTAATCAGTTCATTAACCTTAAGGATTTTCTCTTCCATTGAAATCTTATATTACTTCCTAAGTTACTTTGTTGAATATCTGCTCGATAATGTTTTGCAGTAAAACGGTTCCATTTAAAACCTAACTTTTGTTTCAATATTCTATGACAAAAGTTACTTCGACACTGTCAGCATTTAGAAGTTCAAAAAAATTCTGATTTTGAATTCAGCTCCACCCAGTGAAGTTTTGGAACATAAAATTCATTAAGACTCTGCAAATAATCGGTTGCAATGAGGTATCCATATAGAGGAATAATAAATGATAACAGCGAGCGGTGCAGTCCAAGTCTGAGCTTTTCTATTGGACGGGGGTAATGTTTGTGAATTCCTATATAGCATGTTATGCTCAAGGAATATACATAATGTCATCACCTTTATTTTACTTTTCGTTTTTATTTTGTAGTTTCTTTTGCTATTCAGTACAAAATGGAAGGCGGTAGATTTAAATAGCTGGTAAGAGTAATTATTTGAATTCGAAATTTTAAATTAATTGTAAGCGTAACTTTGTACAAAAATTGCTTTAATGAAAATGTTTTAGAATTTTTCTTTTGCAGTGACAGTACGAATAACTACAAATAGTGACCGCAAGATTAGTATGTTTTCGGGGCATAATGGACAGAAACGTGCACTTCTGAGGTGAGGAAGCTTTGGTTTTATTTATGTAAAGTAACGATACGAAGCCCGATAAAAAAGGGTCATAAGACTACATTTCGGAATGACCTTTCTGTTCAAATGCTTTTTTTGCTTATGAATTCATGTGTGAAAAATTGTTGTAGCTGCCCACACTAAAATATATGTCAAAACGACTAGCATTACTTCAATTTCCCCATCATTCATAAAGCAGTAATTGACAATTAATTCTGTTTGAGGAAATGTCTACATTTCAGTAAAAACTGTAAAATTGCAGGCCATTTACAGTGACCAACGGTGGACCGATGTGTAGAAATTTACCATTGTTCGTTTTCCTGGCAAGTCTTCTGCTTTTCTTCTTCGTTTTCTATATTTATCAAGCTCAGAGCACGGAGCTGTATAATGTGCGGGACCAAATTGTGCTGGAAAGAAATCACTATATTAAAGTGAAGTCGGAGAATATTGGTATGTGCAAAATAATTTGCTGCATTATTTATTTATGATTAAATTGTCACCTAGATTTGTGTGTTCAATCTTCAATCTTATATTAGTTTTAGATTCACCCGATACGATTCCTTACTGGAGTTTCAACATGTCATTCTTTATTTAGAGCATTCTAGTCTCAGAATGCGTGAAATTTCTACAGCATTTTATATTTTCAGATCTCAAAGCTCAGCTGGAAAGATATAGAAATGTAGAAGCCAATTTAAAGAAAGAGTTACAAGATGTACATTTCAGTCACGAAGGTTCAGTTTCTAATCCTTGGTTTGCAATGTTGTCGTTCCGTTAATGAATTCGAGTTTTTTCCGAATGAAATTAGTTGGAAGGAAGAATATATAATTTAGGTAAAAAATCGCTTTTAAAATTCAAACCATCTGAGCAGTAATTTGAGAACTCTAAATTTCCTCGCAAAAGGAATATTATGTTTCTTTCGACAAACTGTCGTATATTATGGATTAATCTTTCATGAAGTGCATTTAAAAATTTAACTTTTTATAGAATGCAAAGAAAAATTGGCGGAGCAGAATATTACTCTGTTGTCTTCTAGAACGAATTTGAAACAGATTCAAAACGATAAGGAGTTTGTTTTTCCTTTTCTTTATTTTTCGAGTAATCTAAAAATATATGACAAATTTATTTGTCCGTTGTTCAAGTTTTGGTCAGAATATAGCGCTTTTAAAGATCCTGAATTACATATCAAGCGAGGGCTTAAACAGACTATTGAGAAGTTATCAGTTGTTTTTTGTGATTTCTTATTTACATTTGACATTTTAGCATGTGTTTCACCACGTTGACTTCGATGAAAGCTGAAATGGTACGTCAATAATTCGTTAAATTGTTTATCGCAAGATTTGGTTACTATACCCATAGTAAGAGAATGGCTATGAAAGACGACTACGCGTAAGTTTCTCTAAAAAGACTGGAAGCATCAGTCTCGATGTTTTAGATTTGAAATTACGTACTTATTAAATTGCCGGCAATTCATACTCGGACCGAAAATTTGCAAAATTATGATTTGTTCTTGTTAAGATAATATTTGATAAAACTTAGGCATTAGCAAAACTAACAGTCAGTGCTCTCCGAGCGAATCTCACTTCGATGCTAAGTATAATGGGAACACTGAAGAAACCTGTTGAAAGGTTTTATTTCATCTTTTTTTTCTTTCAAATTATTATTTCGATTAGTTTCAGACGAAATTTAGTTTTGATTTCAGTGAATTATTCCTCTTGAAGACTGATCATTTAAGCTGGATAAGTTGTTACTTTTCTACCCCTTTATTTCAGTTTGGAATTGCAATTACAAGAAAAAATTGCGCGAACTAGCCAAAAAGGTAGTCCACTCGCTTCGGTAGTAATAGTAGCTGACGGTGCTAATGTACTAGACAATCGCGGAAATGCCTCACTTCAGCGTGAAAAAGTTACCAGAACCGATAATTTGGCATTTCTCAATGTGTCTGCTGCAAATGTGATTTTTCTTCATTTTTTTTTTTTTTTTTTTTTATGAGAAATTACTTTCCCACGATAAAAAGAGTAGAATGATATACTGAGAGCCATGGTAGCATAAAAAATTTTATAAGTGATGTAGAAGTGACTTAGATGACCCAGTTCAATTTTGTTAGAAGTGTATGTTTTCCACAAAGTTTTCACTTTATAAAATGCAAAGTCATTGTAACCTGGTAATACCTTTCCCTAAATTCTAATTAATAGATTTTTCAGCTGCCTAATCAAGAGGCTGTCTTGCCAAGACCTGTTCTCTCTGAAATTCCGGAACAGATTATCAGGATGACACAAGCTAATAATCTGCATGTTACTTCAACCTTGCGTATGTGTAATTATATATTTTGCGGTTTTACCATCAGTTCCTTCGCCATATCTGTAAAGTTGGAGATATTTTCACATGCCTTATTTTTCAGGGTTTCCCAATTGAAAACATCATAATACAGAGTTTTCCTTGTTTTGAATTGATATTATTAGAAGAGCCAGCATATTGTTTTCAGTTTTAATTTGTTGTGTAGTACTTTTGCACTAAGTTTTAAACTTGATTGATTTTCAGGAAATGAAACAGAAGATGATCAACTTCATTTTTTTGCCTTACCAATACAGTTGAAAAAGCAGCCAGCTGAGGTTAAAAACAACGAAAAGCTGCATTTTCCAGATATCGGTTTATCTTTTAAAATCTTCAGATCCTTTTTTAAAAGTGTTATCAGGGAAACCACCTTCTCTGTTCTTTCTTGTATTCTATACAAAAATCATTTATTTTATTATTTTACTTCTGCTTTTCAATGAAAGAGATAAGCTTTATAGTATAAAAGTCAGCTTCAGAGCCGCAAGTGAATCTTGGTGACCTGGCCGTGAACAAGCAATTCTCCTCTATTCAAAAGAAGGACCAGGTGAAAAAGAACACAATAAATGCTAATGACGATGGTAAGCAAGTAATTGGTGGAGAATATGATAATAACTTATTAGATGAGTAGAATGAGAGTAGTTTCGTGGTGCAAGGTATTATAGAATTGTTCAATTCCATTATTTTTGTGATTTTACTTTGATATTGATATACTATCTGTGGAAGCATAAATGTTTACTTTTAGCATTTTCATCGCTGCTTACGAATTTTCAGGAGTCACTTTCCAGATTGTTTTTTAATTTATGGCTTTTATGAGTGAAATGTGTATTGATTCAGGAGCAAAGATAGCTTTGATTTATAAAGGAGATTACCATGTAAATTTTCTTGGTCCTAAATCTTGAGTGTTAAATTAAGATATAACTGTTAAGGCAAGTTTAGAATTGTACCAACTGTAACTATTTTAGTTATATTTGATCAATTATTTGAATTTATTAATCTTTCTGTTTGCATACATTCCTATGCAATTTTTATGATAGTTGTGTGTCTCCTTTTTTCAAATGTATGCTACATATTTCGAATTGTGTATTCTGCTTAAAATACCTAATATTTCAGTTCTACAAAGAGGAAGAGGAAATAATATTTTTATTCCGAACTTACCTTAAAATCCTTAAATTTTTTAGTATTCCAGCTATTTTTTGATTTTCAAGTATTGTTATAACATTTTGGAACAAGCTCGATAGTATCAGTTCTACATGTTTTATTCATTTATGTCTTTTAATTGAATTTGTTATCTTTGAAAATATTGTTACTGCAATCCTTAAACGAACGGTATAGGAATTCTGCTCTTCCACTTCTATTTTGCCTTATGTTCAATATCTCGTAGCTTTGTACATTTTAATTTTATTTCCCCAATACTTGGTCTTTTTGTAATAAACCTGAATTTTTATTGCTTTAAATTACGTTGTGAATGGTTTAACGCCTCTTTCACTCAAATTATTTGCATTTGCATAGATTTGTGGAAAAGCAAAATTTATTCAGGATTGTTTTCTTTCGTAAAAGGTCATCGAACTTTGGTCTGCTATCTGGTCTTGTAGGCCTCATTTTTGGCTGCCTACTCTGTTTCAGTCAGTGAATACTTGTACGGTTATTCAACCCTCTCAGTTCTAGTTGCACTTCAGTTGTGATTTCTGTGAATTTAATGATTATGAATGCTCTTCAGATGGATTTTAGCACTTTTATCAACTCAGAAACTTCAAATTTGCAAATCCTACTCCTCCAGGAAACCAATACAAAAGGTGCGTAGATTTCATCGAAGACCATTGTTCTCTTTTAGATTTATTCAAGAACAGTAATTTCAACCTTTTTTCCTAATGAATTTAATATAGTGAAAGTTGCACGCTGCTTTTTGGTGTTTGACACTCTTCCATACAGTACAATAATCGTAAGTTCCATATCTCGTACCTGAATGATGGAATTCCCAGCTTTCTTATTATTACCGATCACCGACTGGAAACAGTGAAAATTCCCTGCAGAGTTACTAAACCATTTTTTATCAGTTTATGACAAAACTATTGACCTATAGAATTTTGAAGCTGTACAATAAATGCTTGTAGGAACACATAGCTAGGTATGTGCTGGAGGAATTGATATCCTGGAAACTTTCTGTAGAAGGTCTTACTGCAAAATTTTATAGTCCTAACTTGTCTCAACAGGAATGAAAGCCAATGCTTAAACAGCGACATAAGGCTCTTGTGGCATGATATTTTATTATGCATTTTTGTGTAACTTATCTGCTTTTCAAAAGAATTTTGACAGTTTTCAAGTTTATTGCTAAACAGTGAAGTAGCCAATTCTAAATAATCATAGGATACAAATGTTCAGTATTATTGAGAAGAATAAAAAGAAATACTTGGTAGCTCCTTCATTTCTACTTAAGTACTATAATAGTAACTTATCATAAAACTGGTGTAAACAGTATGCCTTATCTTCAAGAGAAACAGAGGTTGGGAATCTTTTATTTTGTATATTTCCATGTCGAAGTAAATGTGAAGTGGTAGATATTGTTATCCTGAATATGAATATGGGGACCCAGTGATTAAATTTTTAGTTATGCAAATTCTTTATTTACGGTGCATGCTTTTTTCTCTCCAGAGCTGTTCGATAATATCGACATCAGTACAGAACAGTTGAAGGCTCGCTTCAAGAAAGTAACTACTCTTACCCCGGAAGGTAAATATATATCCAGTCTTCTATATTTCTTCTACTTCGAGTTCGTGTAATTCTTCATGTATCATTTTGTAACGCTACTTATGCTTTGGCTTTAACTTTGTATATTTTATACTTAAATATGATGTGGTATGTCTGGAAGAGTAAAGTTCAAAAAAAAAAAAAAAATAATTTTTAAAAGAAAAACAGAGGTATAAAATCAATCCATCCAAAGGACTAGAAAGTTAGTAAATCGCATTGTAAGCCAGTTTTTGATTAGGATTGTTCCGAGTTAAATTATATTTGAAATTAAAATCATCGTATCCAAAGTGTTTCTTATGACGTGGTACCTCAGGTCGAACTCTACCAAGTATTTTAAGGCCAAGTCCAATCATATAGCATTCTTAAAATGAATCACCTTTTTGCTCAGTGACTTTCATCAATTTTTGTAGAGGTAAATGTCGCAGAGGAAACATACGATGGTATTATTATTATCGCATCTGATGCTGGACTTGAGCGGTCACTTCGATCGGCATTTCTGACGGCGAAGCCTAATTCTGCTGTGAGAGTAATTGTGCGAAGTAAGTTCTTGTTAACGAATCCAGCAACTTCATTTTGTTCACTTTTTTGCAGTTCCATTGATAGACCTCTACAAAGTGTCATGATTCTGAACTTTCTAGATGTTGATGAAGCAAAAGTTTTACGACAAATTAAACTGGCTGGATTTCTGGGTGTCTTAAAAGTTGCTAATGGGCTTTGGAAAGCATATGATTGCGAAAAGGTAAAGCTTCGTTATTCATAAAAGTCTTTGCAAAATAGTTTAGTTTTTATCCCATTCGTTATGATGCTTTCTTTTTGAGGTTTTTCTCCCAATATCACGGCATTTTCGCTTGTTGTCCCACCCACACTGCAAGAAGTACTTTGATTATATTACGTATCCCTTATTCTGAAATATATCAGTTAATGTATCAGGTGATTGCGGCACTGTCGATGCATCTTCTCCAAAATTCATGACTTTACGAAATATTGCAGGAAAGATAATCGTTTTTCACCTGATCCCATGTTTTGTAGCCAAGCGTTAGTGTGGGTGCTGCAGTGCCTCTGAAATTGCCGAGTTTAAGCAAGGAAGTTAATGTTTGGAACATAAATGTGGTGGACGATGATTTGATTGATGAAAATTCACTGCTGCAAGAGGAAGATTATTCTAAACCTACTGCAACAACACTAGAAGGTAAAATATGCATTAATGTAATACCCTTCCATTTTCTACTAAAATCCAAGTTTTTAGGTGATTGTACCCTTTCAAATGAAGTGAAAAAACGAAGGGCTTGTAAAAACTGTACTTGTGGTTTGGCTGAGATGATAGAATCTGAAAAAATGACAGCGCAAGCGAAATCTATCAAATCATCATGTGGAAATGTTAGTTTGGTATCCAGATAAGTTCATTATATGCAATACTATTGCCAATTTGCTCCATTTCAAATTTAACAAAAGCAGAAGAGGAGTGTGAGAATAGACTTGTCCAAAAAAAGTAACGATTTATGAAATCGAGAATAGGTCAAGATTATGGCTTTCTTTTTAGTGTGGTCTCGGTGATGCATTTCGCTGTTCGACATGCCCGTATTGGGGTCTACCGCCTTTTAAGCCTGGAGAAGAAGGCAAGATCAGACTGGGAACAGTAGATGATATCTGATTAATGTTCTGTGGTGCGATCATGATCATTTTTATATAATATGATTGTCAAATTTTGCACGTGTCATTTCACTCCTGTTTTTTAAATGACGAATCCATTTATGAAAGATTTGAGACTTTGGATTCTGAATTTTTTCTTCGTGACGCTTTCTGAATGTCAAACAAAATCTCGACATGAAGAATTTTGCGTTATGGTCGATCGGTAATGCAATTTTCCTTAATTAGTATCTGAAATTGTCTAAGTCAGTGAACTTGTTATTAACTCTTGCTGAGATGTAGCAAAGAAGAAAGAGAAAAGACTAAGTTCCATAAAATTACCGTTATTGTAAACAACTTTATTATTTTATTATCAACTGGTATGCTCCAGTTTTATGATGTATCTTTAATAAATTTCTCTGTAATTTTAGTTGCTTTTTACGGTTTTGTTCTCCAAGATACTTTTTAATGGAAAAATTTCGCTGAATGACCTATTGAAATAATTAGCTGGGCTTTAAGACAATTAACATGTCTTTATATTTCAAAATAAATATAAGTGCACCCACTGAATTGAAAGAGCCGTAAAAGAATTCATTTTACTAACTTGCGGTTCGCTTTTATGATCTATTTTTTGAGTTGAGCACAACAAAACATTCTCTATTATACTGATTTATAATCTTATTTATTTCTTTAATCGATGTGATTATCACTGTTGAGGTTTATTATATCGCTTTTCAGGAAATGTCTAACGCTGACTTCCTGAAAGATTTACCGTCCCGGAATAAAGCCAATTTTTCTTCTTTCTTAAAACAAGTAATTAAATCTCTGTTTAATGATTGACTGTAGGTAATAATATTGGAGGGGAGTTCGCGATAGTGGATAGAAATTTTAATAGTATTCGATATTCATTAGGGATTGCACTGTAGATTGATTTATGTTCAGCAGTCGCTGAAATAGTATGACGGATTTCGTCGAACTAATTCTCAGAATTCGCTATGAGAAAAAAGTTTTGAAGAGAATTCCTTTATTCCGTTATTTGTTATCTATAAAATAATTTTGAGCTTTGGTAAGGTACTCAATTTTTCTGGATGTTATGAGGCTTTGTCTAATTGTAACTTAGGTCATCTTAAGTAGTGCATTAGTAATGGTTTTTTCTTTAGAATGGAAAGCCAGTGGTAGCGCGTGTCACTCAACAAACAGATGATGAAAAACGTATAATTTTTGATATGAAACCACTTTTGTTAAGATACTTACAGTCAAATTGGGGGAATAGTCCAACCTGTTCAACATCGGTAAGGTTTATTCATTTTCACTGTGAGATTTCTGAACAGCAAAGAACTAGAATTGGTAGTTTTCAAGATACCGAAGACATAGGTTGATAAGATCTGTACCCTCCACCGCTTAACTGAAGGTGTTAGTAAAATCCAGTTATTTGATTTTTACTGACAAGTAGTAGAGGAATTACTACCGAAGTATGACTCTCGAATATTCAGTTTTGAAATTCTCATCTTCCTTACGCATACGGTCACTTATATGGTGGAGTTTCCGAAATTCAATTATTGAAAAACGAATGGATAGTTAAGCAAAAGAATGTCCTTCAGAATATCCGATCAGCACGTTCAGAACGCAAGCGTACGTCTGATCTCAGCAGCAACACAACCGACGAAAATGAAAGTGCGGGTGGAGCGCGCGTAAAAACAAGGCGGAGAGAATGATTTCTGAGCATTTCTTCAGAATCATTTTACATGTTTTGTTTAATATTTAACTTTTCTCTTTGTTCATCTAATATTATCGTTCTGGATGTTGTTCAGTGGTTAATCATGTTTGAGTTCCCATTAATACTAACCGTTTAAATGAGTCTGCGGGTATCTTATGGAAGGCTGTTTTTGGTTTTTGGATAAACCTGACTTTTGCATTATTCTCTACTATCTTGTGGTGAGAAGTTCTTAGTTTTAGTAGTTTTCGAGGTTCTTTTTTGTACAGAGAGAGGATTTTAATTTACGGCGTGCGAAATCCATCCAGAGCTCGTAAACAGCCTTGATGTGTGATTCATCTATGTACATCATTTTATAAACTTCTGGTTGAGATTTTTTTAGATAGGGTCTCGGTGTGATTCATCCTCCCATCGCTTAAAATTTCATGTTATATATGACTTGTTTGATAACACAGTTTTTTATACGTACTGAAACGAACCGTAGCTTGATGACTTGGTTGATTTTGCAAAAAAACATGATTTCATTGGAAAACAGCAGAAGAAATATCCATTTGTTCTTCCATATTAACATTCTGTAATTATTGGACTTCTAACTGATTAGTATTAAATTAAATGATTTAATTAAGATATTTTGCAGGGAGTTCCTGAAATGGAGAAGAGAAAACGGTAATTTCACTTTTTCGTTTCTTAGCCTACCAGTCTGTATGTGTTAGGAAAAAAAACCATGTCAAGTACTAGTAGCAGGATGGAGGGAATAGCAGATTTTTATAACTTACCACTGAATCATATAACTTAAATTATGAAGAGTCGAGAAAGATTTATTTAGCTCAAATATATTAAAAAACACAAATGGCTAGAGGTGGAAATCTGTCGTGATCGTAGCCCGTTATAAAGCATGTAGAGTAAACAATGATCATCGAAAATTGATTGTGCCATTTAAAAATACTGGAAAAGTGCTCATTTAAGAAGTACTGGAAAGCCTTGAACCTTCAGTCATCAGTGACTTCGATATATTAGTCTGGAATTCCGGGATTGTGAATTCTGTATAATCTGAGGTCTCTCTTGTCGAGTTTCTTGAAATTTTGTTAATGGTTCCAGTGTTTGGGAAGAAAATGCTGGTAATTCAAATCATTTCGCTATCAAACTGTGCCTGCTAGGACACGAGATCCATCACTGCTCATAAGCACCCTTATCTTGCCATGAAGACGTGGCCGAATCCTCACACCCAAAGCAATACGCATTGCTTTACCCTCTAGTACCGTGATTAATTATTTGATGCCACGTGCCTATGGTTTCCTTTAATGGTAGATGAGAATTCTGGGGAACTTAGCAGCTAGTTTTGACCAGTCTTTCGTAATGTATGAAGAACACTTCTGTGGCTCTTCTTCAAGCGGTTATTCAAACGAAAAAAAGACGTTGAAGTAGTAGTAGAATAGTGAAGATTTAGAAATTTTAACGTTAGAAAATGATAGATAAGGTAAGGTATAAATAGACTTCACTTCATTACGATTTGTAATCTCATTTATCTTAAGAAATATTCTATTATCTGTCAGATCGCCTAGGAGAAATACACGCCTGTGAAAACGGTTTGATAGTTCGAAACTGAACCTCGATTGTGATACGCTAAGTTTTGTCGTTTGATGAGACGAAGCTAATTCATGAAATAAATTACTGAGGATTTCTCGAATCTTTCCCTTATCCTTTAATACTGTTTCCGGTGTCAACGTAGGGCTTCTACCGAATGAAGTTGAGCTGAAGTATGGAAGGTGGTTGTTACTAAAGCAGTAAATGATAAAGAAAAGCAAAAATCAACCCTTCCCTGGTAAAAACATCCTTCTACTTTTGATCAGCTTCATTACGTTGAATATTCAACAATTTTTAAGTGTCGTACTTGATTTGATGCGATAATTGGTTTCCACTTCTTGTTTTTCCTCCTTGCTTTACAAATGAAGTTCTCGGATTAACTTGACGTGTTGTGGAATATGAACTTTGCATCTGGATATTTGAATTGCCGATATTTTTTTCATCCTACAATCAACATGATGTTCCCCCTAATCATCCTCTTTCCTCCTAAATAGTAGAGATTACGATTTCAGGTAATAATAACGACAGGATTACGTATACAGAAGTACACACTCCCTATAAAGTCAGGTATGTGTCACCTCTACATTTCGCGAAATATTTTTCATCTGACTGAACTCAGCCAAATCCTATCGTAAAATTTCAAGATTATTATATGCGAAATGGAAATTTCAAATATCACCTTCCGTAAAATAATGTTTACGAACTCCGTTGGTTTTCTTTTCCAATGGATATCGTCGTCTGAAATCATAAATTGAATATTTCATTCTTCATTCACAACTAACACAATTTGTTCAGACCTCTCGTCATCTCATGTATGCCTGAGTGACGGCAAACGGAATGAAATTTAGTTTCATCCGATTCTGTTTTAACAAACACTCTGCTACAATAAATGCAATCTTCATTAGCTTAATTTACTTATTAGTTATTCTTAAAACTTCATTCATTACCACACTGTTTCCAACACTTGTTGTCCTTACGAAACATTCATTCATGGCAAATGCTTTAAATGTATTTGGATCGTGAACTTGAATAAGGTCCAGAATTATTTAAACGATAAGTAAAGCAAAAGTTATTTTTGAGGAAAAATTTCATACCTTCTTCAGTTCCTCTTTCTTGAAACGGATGCTTCAGTATAATATCACACATTGATGCTGTTGTCGAGGTTGTTTCCTTATTTATCATTGAATTCTTTACAGGCTCGGTATCGGCTGGAAATTTCTCTTTCTTGGCAACTTGAAGTGCGAAGAACCTATCTTACGCAAATAAATAGAATGATTTCCTTGACTACGTTGACTTTTCTCATCAGTTATTAAAAGATTAAATGCAAAAAAATACCAAGCAGAACTTTACAACTTTACAGAACGTTACATCTACACACATGAAATAAGGAAGTTTTAAAACTAGGATCAATTTCTANATCGTTACATCTACACACATGAAATAAGGAAGTTTTAAAACTAGGATCAATTTCTAGAAAATGTCATTTTGAAAAAAAAAAAAAGCTAAAATAATAAATATTGTAAAATTCTTCATATCCCTTCTCGTTCTATAGATTTTAGACTTTCCACAACAGTTCTTATTCGAACCCACTGCAAAATCTTAATTTTGTTACCTGAAAAAGTATCACTAGACTCATATTGAATATCACGGTGCTGCTCGACCATTATCATATCACTCATAGATTTCTGTGTCGATTGCGCACTACCTATCACGGCTTCCTCTTTGTCATCTGTTTGAATCTAAGAGAGTTTTCCCTAACCGGAAAAATTCTTTGAAGAATCCTTTGAAGAGTTTTTTCACCATCACAGTAGAGCTATTAAAAACAAAAATTTTCTGTTGTTTCTACCAATTTTGGCTGCAGTATTTCATGGAGTGAAGGAATTACAGCGCTATTTTAGAGAAGGTAATAAACATTATGTTCGAGAAGTTTCCGGATGGACTTGCAAGATGATACGATTAAGACAAACAAGTATCAGATGATACAGTTACCTTTTGCATTTTAATTTCCTGCATTCCTTTAGTCCTGCCAAGATAGAAAGCTATGAAGAAAGTGAGTGCAGCAAATGGTATTAAGCCTAGTAGTAAGAATGTAAGTACTACTTGCCACCTGGAAAATTTTTAAACTCCATTCGAGGGGAAAGCTCGAAAATCCTCTCTCTGTCACCCATCTTTTCCCGTCACCGGTAATGGCTTCGATTTTAGGATTCCCATGTCCTCTCATCTTCACATTTTTCCACAGCTCTGGAAGCCCCTTCCGCTATTACACCGATAATTTAGACATAAAGTTTTTTAAAGCATTTAACATAACCTCTCATAATTAACGGCCATGAGTTTACTGTTCCAAATGCCCTGAAGGAAACTTTTATGACAACAAACCGCTACTTTTGCTCACAGAAGGTAGAAATAGGAATGGTTTCACTGTTGCTTGAAAATTTCTCGGCAATTACTCTCTAAATGCATACTCTAGGAAGAAGTCGTGAAAATGATTCTATCGCTCATGTAAATTACCCGTAAGCTTGAGCATATAAAAATGATTAATTACGCTCGATGGCCCATTGTTCAATAACGGAATGATGACGATTCCAGTAGCTCTCTTAGTTATAATATCCATTTTGTTATATGGGAGCCAAAGCTATGAAAAAAGAAATATTGAAGGTACAGAGTACAGTGTAGTATGTTTTGTTGGGGAAAGTTAAAGGAATCTGGAGAGAGGGAGGGGGTACCGATGCCAGAGGTTAGAGATGAGTTTTACTACAGCGAGTAACTGTATTACAGCAAGAGATGGGTCAAAAAAAGTGTTCAAAGGCGGAAATGACGAGTACGGAAAGGAAATGGAAGCAGTGACATCAGCGGTATTGTCTAGGGAAAAAAAAGCGGCCGGAAGAATAAGAAAATTTCGCGCAAACCCGGAAAATACAACAGTTGGAAAAAGTCAAACGATGACTGGAAAGGATCAAGTAACTACCACGGAGGGTCAGGCATCGACCGGAAAAGGTGGAACGGCGGCCGGAGGAGATCAAACAGCGAGTGATAATAGAATGACAATTGCAGTGGGTCAAACGGTAGCCGGAGAGAATCGAACAACAACCAAAGATGATCAAACGATGGCTCAGGAGAGTCAAGGGGTAACCGGAGGGGGTCAGACGACGGTAGAAGGGAGTTCAGTGAAGACCAGTGAGGACCAAATAGCGGGTGGAGGGAGTGAAATGGCAACTAGGGAAGGTCAAATGACGACCGGAGGGGATCAAGCAACGACCAAAGAGGGTCAAACAACGGTTGAAGGCCAAGCGACTGCCGACCAAACAGTAGTTGAAGGTCAAACAGCTGCCGAGGAGGGTCAAGTGACAGTCGGAGAGGAAGAAACGGTGGCCACAGAAGAGATGGCAGAACAGGCAAACCCTGAGTACGCCACCGCGATGAGCCAAAGTATTGGTAGTACACCGCAGATAAGTAGGTTTTAACTCTGTTAGAATGTGCAATTTCCAAGCGATTCTACTCTCGTATTCAAAACTCCTACTAACCTGTTTCTTGCTAAACTTAGATTTTATGTTCATTTGTTAAGTACTGAGGAAGCTTTTTTCCAATCTGATAGTATTCTTTGATGAACGAAAAAACTGCTTAGCTCGTACGATGCAGCTGGCAAATCAGTTCCTGATCAGCTATATCATATTTGGATTATGAAAATCGTTGCTGAAAAATGGGTGAAAATTTCCAGCACTTTCTGGTCACTGAATATCAGAAAATGGAGTTAACGCGAACTAATAAAGTGCAGTTACCGGTTTTGACTTATTAATAAATAGCAAAGCATCAATTTTAGTTTTCCGTTCCATAGTAAGTTTCGTCATCCATTTCCGGTATCAGTTTTAATCTCGGTCTGATTTTATCATCATTGTGCATTTTTTCGAAAATCTAGAAAATGTGTGAAATTCTTATTGCAATTCCATTCTCTGTATCCATATCAAAATATATTGGCGTGATTGCCATTATGATAAATTTTATTACCGATAAGCATGATAAATAAGGAAGCAACTCGGGTGACCTGTGTCCACCATGTTATCTCTGACAGATTTGCAATCGTTACACTACGGATGTCACAAGTTGAATCTTATTTAATGACCTCGAGACCGCTAGACAGCACATACCTAGTATGACCATTTCGCTATTAGAATGGCATTTCCGAATCAAACCACTGGAACTACTGATCACTGATTCATAAATGCTCCTCATCCAGATGTTTTCGTTTTATTAGACAGGAAAAAATTGAATAAAATGAATTACGGAAATGAAATTTCTCGAGAGAAACATATATCACAATTCCAACAAGTCGTTCTTCTGGTTATTACCGATCAGGAAGAATAAGTTCTAGGAAACGGGACATGTAATCCAGCAATACTTCTAAGCAAGTAATTTATGTTTAGGATATTTGGCATCCTTGAATTCTTTTATGCTGAGATTATCTGAAACTGCCGGAACGATTTGAATCTTATTTTAAGATTTTATTCCATTTCATTTATTTCATTTCATTTTTGTTATTTCAAAAGCTTCATCAGTTCTTTTGGATATCACATTAATATAAATCAGAGAGATTACTGAAGAGCGCTTCTGACCCTTCCAAGTCACAAGTAATCAGCATAAATCTACTTTACAGAAATCTCCATGGAAAGGGCAAACCCGCCTGTCCACTAACGGATTCTACTGCCCCTATCAGTTGACTATTTTTTGGAAGTAAAGTTGGAATCAAATCCCATCCTCCATTTGCAAATTTTGTGATGCAATTTTACATTTCTTGTCGAGTACTTCTTACTTTTTAAACTCAACTTTTTAATTAACTGGTTGTTTAGTTTGTGTTCAATTTCTCTGGAAATTTTCAGCCTTACCCCATAACCTTATTCTTCCATATCAAACCCATGTGCCAGCTTAGTATTATACAGCAATTTGTCGAAGTCAAATAGGAGCAATTCATTGCAACCCGGGAAGTTACTGCTCCAACCACAAATCTCCCGAGAACTCGCAGGCAACACCCCAGTGTCGAATTGTCCATCTACCTAGCAACGACCCGAGCAATATTTTACGGTTTGGTTGCTCTGTAAGGTAGGGTTGATGGAAGCTGGTTTGGTGCTGGGATGTGTGGGTCGTTAGGTAGTCACTGCGTGTTTCCTTGTTACACGCTTCAGTAACCAGGTTTTTGCCGCTTTTTTTTCAGGCGTACAGAATGGCTTTATCAATTCCGAAATCCGGTTATGCTCGTTTCCTGAAAGAAGGCGCACAGGTGAGGTACTTACTAGGAGACAATCTTTGCAGATTACTTGCCTCTACTATGTGAATATTATGTTTATCTATTGTTTCTGAATTAACTCTAGTTTACTGGTTGTAGCACTCATCGATACTCATTCCTATTGACTTATTACACCGATTTTCAGCATTTCAAAGGTGCTGAAGAAGCTGTACAACGCAATATCGAAGCGTGCACTGAATTGTCTTCTCAAATCCAATCAGCATTTGGCCCACGGGGTAATGATCTTGCAGTCTAATAATTATATTTGGATACAGTCAGAAGGCAGTGAAATTATGCCATGACTGTCGGAGTTATCATGATGGTATCTGATGGTGGCATCTCTATAGGTATGAACAAAATGATAATTAATCATATCGAGAAATTGTTCGTAACGAACGATGCTGGGACCATTCTAAAAGAACTTGAAGTGCAACACCCAGCAGCGAAAATGCTTGTTATGGCCACCCAAATGCAAGAAAAACAAATCGGTGATGGTACCAATACTGTGGTCATCTTCGGTGCTGCATTGTTGGAACATGCATCTCAGTTGTTGAATATGGTGATTATTTTTTTCTTATTTACTGTGATGTTTTATCTTATATTTGATGCAAAATAACAGTATATGTTGGTTAATCGTCATATGACGCGGAGTAAATGTTGGCAAAATGCTAAAGCCGACTGAGTTTGTCAAGTAAATTAATAATAATGGCAATATTAATAATGAGAGCTTCCTTCCAAATTGAAGATTTGTAGGGTCTAAGTCCTTCCGAGATTGCTGATGGATATGAGAAAGCTGTAGACAAAACGTTGGAAATACTGCCATCTCTAGTCGTTAAAAAAGCTGATGATTTGCGTGATGTTGAATTGGTCCAGAAGTATTTAAAATCGGCAGTTATGTCTAAGCAATACGATAATGTCGATTTTATCACGCATTTAGTTGCCAAAGCTTGTGGTATGTTTTCTGCATTTTCGTTTTATTCACATTCTATATAGAATGAAAACCATTCAAGCTGAAATTATAAAGTTCAGTAACGTGAGACATTATACAATATATTGTTGGTATAGCTGTACGCCAGCGGTACGCCTATGGAATAATGCTGGTTCGAACAATTAGTTGTTCAAGTGTCAATTTTTTCTTAGCTGGTGTACTACGCAAAAATAACAATAATTCGAAACTCGATTTGCTTGAAACTTATCCTAAAAAACATCTCTTTTCTTTCAATTTGGTAAACTGATTGTAAGGAATAGTATCTTATCGAATGTATATAAAGTGAAAAGTCAATTCTAGTCCAAATTGTACCAACGAATACGTACAATTTCAATGTGGATAATATTCGTGTGTGCAAAATCCTTGGTGGATCAGTTCAAGCTTCAAAAACTATGAATGGAATGGTTTTCCAGCGTGGAGCTGAGGGTGAAATTAAAAAAGTGGATAAAGCCCGAATCGCTGTGTACACTTGTCCATTTGATCTGACGCAAACAGAAACGAAGGTTATCACTACGAAATTGTCATTTAAACTTTTGTGCCTTATGAAATCATTCGAAACTTTCGAGGTGTATGATTTCCCTTAGAAAACCCAGTCTTGCTAAAATACTAAGGTTATTCTACAATTTAATGCAGATATATCTTCAAGTTTNCATTCGAAACTTTCGAGGTGTATGATTTCCCTTAGAAAACCCAGTGTTGCTAAAATACTAAGGTTATTCTACAATTTAATGCAGATATATCTTCAAGTTTGTTTGAAGATTTTGGTTATATATCGAATCAGAAATTCGGTAGTTTTCATTCGTCCGTTTATTCACTTCAGTAACAGTTCAGAGAATTTAGCTGGCTCAGTTTTTTATTTCAGTGTGTATTTTCAGGGAACAGTTCTGTTGGAAAGCGCAGATGAACTGCTGAAATTTAGTGCTGGTGAAGAAGCTGAAGTAGAAGTTGTTGTAAAAGCTCTCGCTGATAATGGTGTTAATGTTGTAGTTGCAGCAGGAAAATTTGGCGATCTTTATGTGCACTTCTTGAACAAGTACAAAATTATGGGCGTTCGTCTAACCTCAAAGTTTGACCTCAGAAGGCTGTGCAGAACTACTGGGGCTCAAGCGCAGGCACGAGTGGTAAGCTTTTCTGCAATATCGGTCAGTTATGTTTGAAGCTGATTAGAGTTGCTGTTCTTAAATCGGGTTTTATTCTTAACAAGTTTTTGCCTATTTTTATTTGATGAATTCTAAAATAGTATCGTCACTGTTGATTTCGTTTGGTGGGAAAGAAAGTGGTTCATTCATTTACAAAGTTTCATTTATAAAGTTTCATTTTATGGCCTTCACATTGAAAAATAAAGGAAAAACAGAAAACAAAAGTGCAACAAACAGAAATTAAAAATATTAAACTGAGTAGCGATTGCTATAAATATTGATCAAGTTTATTAGTTTCACAAGTCATGCTCTAAATCTCAAATTCACTAATATGAATAAATAGCCTGAGCGACTTTTAGGAAATTAAAAATTCTTCTCTTCAGTGTGTTCCACCACGAACTTCGTATGGTGAATGTGATCGAGTATATAGAGACGAAATAGGCGAAACCGAAGTAACAATATTTGATAAGTTAAGTGAACGAGGGCATGTTGCAACTATCGTTATCAGAGGGTCGAGTCAGTCACGCATGGATGACATTGAAAGAGCGATTGATGATGCTATTAATACTTACAAAGCACTTACAAGAGACTGTCAGGTTTATGTTTTTCTCAAATAAATTAGTTACTAAACCTTTAAACTTGACAGCCTGTTTTCCTACTTTCTGTTTATATTTTTCAAAAATATTAAATTTGGAGGATATTTCCGTATATTCCCAGTGTATCACCTCCCATATGGGCTATTGAGTAAGGGAATGGTCGAATAATGTCGCAACTTTCCATTTTTTTTTTTTTTTTTTTTTTTTTTTTTTTTTTTTTGGACAAATCGGTTCTGACTATATTTTGGATATAGGTAGTGACAGAGTACGTCATTATTTGGAAATTTTGATAAATTTTTTCAGTTACTTCCTGGTGCTGGTGCTGTTGAGGTTGAATTAGCTCGACAAATAGAATCATTCGGTGAGAAGTGTGCTGGACTTGAACAGTATTCTATCAAAAAATTTGCGCACGCTTTGGAAGCTTTGCCGAAACAAATTGCTGAAAATGCTGGATTAGATGTAAACAAATCTTTTAAACCACTTGCTTCTAGCATGTAAATATTCATTTAATATAATGACATTAGTCAAAGCTTTTGTTTGCTATGCTTTACTATAATATTTTAGCCAACTGAAGTACTTTCGAAAATTTATGCTGCCCATCAAGAAGGTCAGCAGAATGCCGGGATCGATCTCATCTCAGGTGAAGTAATAGATGTTGTGCAGGAAAATATCTATGATCTGTACAGCGGTAAAAAATCTGCTATTAAATTAGCTGCGGATGCTGCAATGACTATTCTCAAAGTTGACCAGGTTTGTATTTAAGATTTGTAAGAGAACGGGTTTTCGAAACAGGAAATTTTACTGACCTTTTTTATTCTATCTTATTTTATTCGATCGACTGGCATTTGTGCTGTGATGAGTCAACTTAAATTGCTTTTCCTCAGTGAAGGAAGCATTTATCATTTATCAGACGAGTTACCAAGAAAGAAAAGGCCGAAGCTCCATATTACTTTTTTTTCAGATTATTATGTCTAAACAAGCGAGTGGGGGTCCAGCAGCACGACCACCGAAACCGACTGATGGAGCTGACGAAGAGTGATCTAGAAATGCTTGATTTATTTATGAGTATTGTCTTGTTATTTAAAATTGTTAAAAATGAATCTGGAACTTGCATCTCATATTCTCCTCGTTTGTTTTTTTTCAATAAAAGTTTTATAAAACAAAAGATTGTTTGATGAATGACTGTACAGTTTCTACTCTGCTTCTTTCATTTCCAGTTTCTTTCTAGAGAAATCTCTGTGGTTTTGGGAGTTATTCCCCTATAGATTTCGTGGGAATTTTAAATTGTCAGCATATATAACCTCTTTTGCATTCGAAAATATTGAATATTGAACCATCTGGAGATGTTGTTAGGATGTACTCATGTGGGTGTATTGGATATACAGGGGGTGGAGCGTTTTGCCAAAAGTTTTCACTGGAGCGAGAATTGCTGATAGGTTTTGTAAGAAGGTCTGTGTCAAACGTAGAGCTTTTAGAGTGCTATAGTAACTAAAAGTGTAATGGTATTTATCTTCAGAGTACTTCATATTCGTATTCTGGAGTTGATTTTTGATGGTTTCTAAACCTCCGTATAAAGTTGGTAAGATATTTTATCTTTCGATTTCCGTTATATTTATGAGCATTATAGTTGGTGTTCATTGCTGGGAGTTTACTTATTCTTTTTAGGAAATTTTTTTCTTTTTAATTGGACAAGACACACATCAAACAAGTCTACAATATCATGCAGTTGCTGGAATAGAAAAGTGATGAATTCCTGTGTACGTATGGAAAGGAGGGACAGAGAGGAATATGAATAGAGTATTTTACTAGTGCATATTTTGAATTTAGAGTGCTTGCGATAAGCAACAAATCAACTGAGTACGAGTTGTTCAACTAATATTAATTAATTACATATTTAGCTGATATAAGCTTGGCCGAATTCGGCCGCAAGGAAATAGTGATAGCTGAAAATGAAATGCCTGGTTTAATGGCAATGCGTGCGAAATATGGACCACAGAAGCCGTTGAAAGGAGCTCGGATTTCTGGCTGCTTGCATATGACAGTTCAAACTGCTGTACTAATTGAAACACTGGTAGAACTTGGTGCTGAGGTTCGGTTTTTCTGCTATATATTTTTTTTTCTACGTTTATTTTTACTTATTGAATGTTCCAGTAGCTGCTTGCTTTTATTTTAGGTTCAGTGGTCGTCGTGTAACATATTTTCAACACAAGATCATGCAGCTGCTGCAATAGCAAAGCGAGGCATTCCTGTGTATGCATGGAAGGGAGAGACAGAAGAGGAATATGAATGGTGTATTTTACAGGTCTCTGTTATGAATTTAGTCTTGTCGACTTCTTGTCATTATTTGCTTCATCAAAAAGTATTTTATTTCTTTTGGTTTACCATTAGTGATTCCATTTCTTATGTTTGCATTTCACACTTACATCATATGCATAGTGTGGTGCTGTCATCTCATTATATACTGTCTTTCCTGTATTGAAATTTCTGTTTGGTTTTTTTCAGCATTTTTTTTTTTTTTTTTGAAGTGAGGTTAGAGCATGAGGAGGAGCATGCATTCTAGGGTGTTAATAATTTGTGGTTGTGATGTTAATGATGTGACTTATAATGAGCGGATCTTGTGTTGTCTGAACTGTAATTACTTGTATTCGTTTCAGACATTAATATTTAAAAACGATCAGTACCTTAATATGATTCTGGATGATGGTGGAGATTTGACCAACATTGTGCATGAGAAATACCCTCAGTATTTACCTGGAATCTATGGTATCAGTGAAGAAACAACTACAGGTGTACACAATCTTGCTAAAATGTTTGCTGCTGGGAAACTAAAAGTACAATTTTTTTTTTTGGACGAGAGAAAGAGAGGCTGCTTCAACTTGAAGAAGTATAAATCTTAACGGTTCTTAGCTCATTTTGCTTTGGCTTCTAATATTTTGATTTCTTTTCGTTCGTACAGGATTTCGAGTTTCTTTTCTCTGTTCAGGTACCAGCAATCAATGTGAACGACAGTGTCACGAAATCAAAATTCGATAATTTGTATGGCATTCGAGAATCATTACCAGATGGTATCAAACGAGCAACAGATGTAATGGTTGCTGGGAAGGTTGCCGTTGTAGCAGGCTACGGAGATGTTGGAAAAGGGGCAGCTGCTTCGCTAAAAGCATTTGGGGCACGAGTAATTGTCACTGAAATCGATCCAATTAATGCATTGCAAGCTGCTATGGAGGGTAATCATTTTTGAGAAGTTCCGATACATCCATGATAATGGGTGCTCTATTTCCCAGGACTTTCATTTATCTCTTTGTATCAAAGAATTTTGATATAATAAAGATTGAATAGTGCTTACAAATCACCATAACGAGAAGATGCTTTCTGAAGTAGTCATCTTTATTCTTCGCATTGGAGATTTATGTTTGGTTCATAGGTAGAAAACTTGGAGATCAGTGCCATTTTATGTTTAGGTTATGAAGTTAAAACTTTGGATCAAGTAGCATCAATAGCGAATATCGTAGTCACTACAACTGGTTGCAAAGGTGTTGTACGAGGAGAGCATATGATGGAGATGCCCGAAGACACAATTGTTTGTAACATTGGACATTTTGATGTTGAAATTGATGTAAACTGGTTAAATTTGAATGCAGTAAGTCGGGATACAATAAAACCTCAGGTATTTTTTCGTTTATATTTTCTGTGCATATATAGCACTTAATTCTACTCAGGTCAAGCAGAGAAGGTCGTGTCTTTTTCAGCAATCGAGGGTTTAGTTTCCCAACAGTTTCGAACTGCTGTGGAACTGCACAAAGTAAACTACATTCTTTAATTGTTTTTTTTTTTTTTTTTTTTTTTTTTTTTTTGGGGTTTTAGCAGATTCTTCTACCACTAGGTAGCCATTGCAGGTTGATAGATACCTGTTGAAAAATGCACGACACATTATAGTATTGGCAGAAGGAAGGTTATGTAATTTAGGATGCGCTACGGGGCATCCATCATTCGTTATGAGCACTTCGTTTACAAACCAGGTTAGTTTACAGCTAAATATAACTACTACGCGATGAATAATAATTGCTTTTGAAATAAATCACATTCATTATTTGATGTACGATATAATCGATGAATAATGTTACGAAAGTTAACTAAATAAATTGGTTTAAATAATACATTTGGCAAGGTACTTCCAGCAAAAGTCGATTGTAAGATGTCAGTTGATTGATTATTTCATAATTCTCCTCTGCCTACCATTTTCTAAGTTACAGATACTAGCACAAATTGAATTATTTACAAAACATGGAACTCCGCAACAGTATGAAGTTGGTGTTCACGTTCTGCCAAAAATACTAGATGAGGAAGTTGCGCGACTCCATCTTGACAAACTTGGTGTTAAGCTGACGAAATTGACACCGGAACAAGCGGAATACCTTGGCATACCTATTGAAGGGCCATATAAACCGGACCATTACCGCTACTAACTTTTTTCGTTCTTATTTCATCGTCCGATAACTTTACGGGCTTCTCTATTTTGATGAGACGAATCTTGTTTGCAGTTATGTTCTTACTCTTATGAAATAAATGCATTTCTGTTATGTTCTTGATGGAATAAACATTCTTACTGATGCATATACTGCACATGGCAATATAAAAAAAATTCAATATATTATACAAAATACTTCGTAAATATACTTAACTAACACATCCATTTTTGCGGAGATCGCACCGTAATGCTTTTAGACTTCCATGTACATACAACAAGAGCAGCAACCTCAATCAACAAAAAAGAAAAAAAAAACAAATCACTAGCAACATTTCAACAATTTTTGCGTACGATAATAATAAACATCTCAATCAACGAAACGGAATCGGTCACTCAATATTTTGTATTTTTCATCCTCCAAAGTCAGCACTAGAGTTTGCGTGAAGGCATGTGTCATTTGACCAAGAACAACTTTTCCAACAGCAAGAACCACCAGAGGACGCGCCTGGTCAGAACTATCGATGTATTGGCAATCCAATGACTCCAAGCTGAAGTAATTGAAATGAATTTCCGGAAATGAAGTTACTGATAAACAAGTCCACATAAGCTTTTGAAACTTGTAAACGATGGATGATTCGTCAACATTTTTGTAATAATGTTCTACCCAGTACTAACAAAAGTCGAGCTAGTGAGAAATAAACTAGTGAAGTATGCACAACAGTAATATATGGGGGTAAATATTTTACCATATAATAATATCATTTCCCTTACGCAGTTCAACTAAAATAAGAAAAGATACCTTGAAGAGAAACTTACGTATGAGTAGAGTTGGGCAAGCTGTCATAAAACTTGGCAATGACTTCTACTCCACGGATAGCGTTGCCATTCCAAACAAGCATAGCTCCATCCGCGTACAAAAAATTCATCTTGTTTCGTTTCCGATCAACGGCGTCATAGAATAAATCTGTAAATTTCTTCGCTGCTGTACACGCTGTCTCATCTTCAACTGCTAACTTTGACATAGTGACCTATAATATTACAGATTAGGAATGTCCTACCAGTTCAAAAGAAAAAAAACAGTTGAGAACCTCCACCTCACTTCTAACTACAGGATCACAATTCAAACACCTACATATCGGCGCAAGAATTCCGCACAAATTTCAGCAACGTTGCATGACACTGTGCTTCTGATGCCATTAATCCTCAACAGAAGGTACAACTCGACATCTTCCTGTCTTGAAAAAGATTTCGCAATGACACAAGCAGTATAGCACTAACACGCTGTGAACCCACTGAAAGACGGATGAAGTCACGCACAGCACTTCATTAGGGGAAAAATGTCACTCAAATCTTCCCACGTCCCACGTTAGATTGCTCGACGTAGATGCAAAAACGTATAGATCACGCATCGGAACCATTGCAATGAAATGATTCAGAGCAATAATGGTGGTATTGGCAGCAAGTATTCGTTTTAGGACCAGTTTAATTTCTCAATTAACTTTTTTTGAATTTTTGTTTTATCAGTTTAATGTTTGAATCGAACAATTCATAACTGACGTCCCATGCATCTAACTGGGTTTGAATTGAATGTTGAAAATTGATTGAAATTTCTTGCCTTTTTCACTTCAATTTGGACCATCCACAAAAACTACTCTCCAGAGTCTCCTATCTCCGTAGATTTGATATGCAAATTAGNACTTTTTCCAGAGTCTCCTATCTCCGTAGATTTGATATGCAAATTAGTGCACAGACTTGTCTCAGCAGATAAATGCTTCCTCCTAGACTGAATATATTATTTGCTATAGCGTGCACGAGTTGACTACAAGAAGCGATGATTGCTGATGCAGAGGACAGTCGCTGGTTGAGCACTTCGAAACAGAATTTATTCCTCTTTTTCTTTCTGCTACTGTCAGTTTTAGTTAATGGTAATTTCCCGTCTTTCCCCAACTATTCTCATACTACTTTTATACCTACCTCTTCAGCCAGGCATCCTTTTCCTTGGCTAAGAAATTCATGGTATGTGATAGTTCAACTCACAGCTCACTGAACAGTTTTGCGGCAGCAACTGAAGATCTCACTTGAAATAATTGTCAAACTGGAAATCATTTGAATCTTTGAGTCTGATCACACTCATCTCATTAAATGTCATCTAGTTTAAAATGCAGTCAGTGAGCAATCAACTGCATCAGAATCCGAAACAGAGACGATTGAAGGATGGAACAGAAGTCTTGATATGAATGTTACAGCAAATGAAACAGACAGTGAAGCAAACGACAAGGTAATTCTTTCTTAATTCTCAATTTCTTCTCCTTTCCTTGTCCACTGTAACAGCTTGACTGTAGCACATATCTCGCTATCAGGATGCGAAGATTTAATGCCAGCAAGGTAACTGAAATGGAAGGAAATGTAAGGGTTTGGCTTGTCCAACTTTTTAAAAAAAGTTGTAGCTATTGGTAATACTAAAAACGAGCAAGGCACAAATCAGCACGGCCAGAAATAACAGTGCTGAAAAATTCTGCATCGGAGAGCTATGCGTTTCATTTCCGGTTTTCACTGCCGTTAGTTTGTTTTTTCTTACAGTCTTGCGTACTCACTACACGTTAGTTTCATTTTATTGACAAAAATTGAAATTATCAGATGACGTTTAAGTATCTGAGCAAGTGGGATTTAAAATTCGTAGCTAACAGTCAAGAAAATAATATATTATCAGTATTATTGATCAGTTATTAGTAGTTTGAATTGCTATATCAAATCCAAATCTTTGTAAAACATATCAAAATTTTCGAACGTTCTAAAATTTAAGAGTTTTGAAATTTTGCAAAATTAGCGAAGGAACATGAAAGCAAGCATAGACTTCCAGTTTTAATTCAGATGTTTTGTTTAAGCAAGCAGCTAAGTGGCAGAAGCTCTCCTTTCACATTTTGCTTTCTTTGTCTCATCGAAACCATTTTCAAATAAGTTACAAAACAGCCCTTGCAGATAATTTCAATTCCAACCATTATCATTCTAACAGCTTTTATCATATTTCTGAGCCACGGCTCTCAATGGAAACGAAATTATCAAGTTGACGCAAAAAAATCACATACACCAGGAAGGTTACGCTGTATTTTTGGGAGAGAAAGAACTGTCCAAAAAGATGATTCTGAGCGTGAATTGAGAGAGGGAAAGCGAAGCGTGACACAGACCTAATTTCATTCCTCTTTAACTTCAGGTTAATGCCGCTACAGTTGGATCACCTAAATAGTTCAAAAGAAATAGATTCCGCAAAATATACTAGATTTAGTGAAGATTCCGAAATTAATGTCGAAGAAGCAAAGCCTCTCAGGTATATTTCTTATGTTTAGACCAGATAAGAGAACGTTAACAACTAATCGAATTCACCAGAATCCATTTTTCTCTAGACTTCTTCCACCTATTTATTCGGAATTGTGCTGAATTCCTTGGATAGAAAAGTCCAAGTCGATATTACCTTTGCTCACAGATTTCTTCATCGCCCTCATTCCAATTCCCACTTTTTTAAAATTTGTATATCATAATAATGCAGGTGGGGTTTGCTATCAGAGTAATTTTACACGGTCACCTTTCTCTAATCTTCAGGAATTTGTCTGAAGAAAGCGAGTTATCACGTTCCGTCATGGCGTCATTGTCGTCAGAGCAAGAAGATGAAAACGATTCTCAGAAAAAATCACTGATTAAGAAAAAGCATTGACTTGCATTTCAATGTCGTATTTTATTTCCATGAACTTTTAAAATCACTTATGCTTTGGTTCACTTCCTTGTTTGAATCAACGAACGGCTACGTCTAATGTTGATGATAATAAAGTTAATTGTCTAGAAATGACTACGCTTGAAAAGTCATTCTGAGTAGGACGGCGCTTGTTTACACATGTAAACTATATATCAAAAAACTTTGTGTTTTGAACCTTTTTTTAGCACTTAACTTTAGTAATGCGAGATTAAGATAGAATAAGCAATCAATCTGTTGGAAATGTATTTCACTTCCCTTCCACATTATCGCAATTCAAGAGATATCATCAGGTTTTTACGGATGTAAACGTCTCATCATTCGCCACTATTCTGTGTAATTACGAAAAATTCTGCCGTTTTTATTGTTTAAATTTTTTTAGGTAGCGATTTATTTTTCTTGTTCATTTTTGATCCATTCTTCAACGATTTCGAATTTTTCGATTTCTTTTTCTCTCTGCTTCTCGGACTTTTCCTCGATTTTTTCTTTTTCTAAATCTGTGTCGTATTAGATGTGCATTTGAGAAATTCATAAAGAAGAGATTAAATAAATCTGTTCGAATGTTTTCATTAAAACAAACCTTTTTAACGATTGGTTCTTTAAACGGTTCATCAGTTGCCGAAAATTCGGGCAAGTACTCTTCCTCTTTCTGCTGCTCATTTCTTCTTTGCTTTTCCTTTAATAAAATGGTCATTTTTCTTTAACAAGTTCAGGATGCCACTGAGAAAACAGTTATTTTAGACACGGCTATAAAGAGAACAGGTTTCAAGCACTATAAGTGTTCCTTAATTAGTCACCTCTCTCCTATGCATCATCAAGCGATAATTTGTTCATTCCAGAATATTGAAAATATCATTTCTAGCTATATTTCTTTTATCGCTGCGAATAAGTGAAAGACATTTTTAGAAGAAAAGACCTCTTGCACATCTGCAGTTTGAAGCATGTCAACATCGACACCAGGTGAATGTAATGCTTTAGCGGTTTTCGACTGAGAAGCTGACTCCGATTTGGGGCTGCTAGCTCCAAGAGAAAGCACCGGTGTAGCAGGACCAGCTGCTTCTACCTTAGGCATTTCTAGCATAACAGGTGACTCTGCTTTCATAGCAGATACAACTTTTTTCACTTCAGCTTCTGATTCTTTTAGAGATGAAACAGATGCTGGAGATGACAGGACTGCTTCTGCCTTTGGCTCTTTCTGGGCAGCTATGACTACTTTCTCTTCAGGTTCAGCCTTTTGCGCCTCAGCTTCTGATTCTTTTAGAGATGAAACAGATGCTGGAGATGACAGGACTGCTTCTGCCTTTGGCTCTTTCTGGGCAGCTATGACTACTTTCTCTTCAGGTTCAGCCTTTTGCGCCTCAGCTTCTGATTCTTTTAGAGATGAAACAGATGCTGGAGATGATAGGACTGCTTCTGCCTTAGGCTCTTTCTGGGCAGCTATGATTGCTTTCTGTTCGTCTGTTGTTTTCGTAGCTACTGATTCCTTTAGTGGTGGTGCTGGTGCGGAAGGAGTCATTGGTACCTCTGCACTAGATGCTTTTGACGTATTTAGTAACCTATTTTGTATGGTATCATTTTGTTCGAGCGCTGAATCTCTCAGTGGTGCTTTTTCCGGAGCTAATGCTGGTGTCTTAGGTGTACATGACTCCGGTATAGATGCATCTGCTTTCGAAACTAGCGGAGGTGCTTCTTGTTGAACTGCTCGTAACGTTACTTCAGGACATTTCTGCGTTGCGTCTACATTCCTCTCGTTCCTTGAAGTATGTGTAGAACTCCTTACAGGTTGGATTTGTTCGATAGCTGCTTCATTTGACTTCGATCCTCCCTGTAAAATTTCTATCTTCGCTCATAATCGTAGACGGCATAGAAAGAAGTAACTTTTCCATACTTTCACGAACTACCTCTTGGCAGACTCAAGTGTGGTGACATAACACTACTTAAATATGGTGACAATATCTTTTGGGAGCAACTAACGGTGCCAACGACCAACTACCGTTAGTTCTTCAGAATCTGTTTCAGTTTAGGGAAATGATTTCCTCCTTTTTGAAACAATGTATCTGAACTGCTGCTTTGGCTTTCCCACCCAAGGTAGCTTTTTTCAATTCAGAACCTCATGGTGAAATACATTTTGAGTACTGTTTGCTGAACAGGCTACTGAAAATTTGGAGTCCGTCACTTCATAGACTGACTAGTTATCAATTACAGTCTCTCCATATATGGTAGATCAGATGAAACTGATAACTCCCAGATAAGAGAATAATCAACAAACAAAATAAGCTGGTGATTAAAGCACATCGTACCCCTCCCATATTCACAGTTATTGCGATGAACTGTAATGAAACAGTAAGTCAATTCTGCCATACTCACCTTTTTATAAATTAGCATGTTTTGCATAATGAGCGGAAAATATCACTGGTTGCAAGATATGTTTTCATTTGTCAAGAGCAACAAAAGGTAAATTTGACTAAGTAAATGACATTAACAGGTTGACTTTTGTTTCGGCTGGAAACTTCTGAGGCCAGTGTGGAACACTTGTCAAAATATTTCTGGCCTAATAAGCACCCTGTTCGGAAGCCTTCTAACATCACTTCAAACAATAAAGGAGCACTTAATCTGAGAAGTTGGGACATATGATTCTACGAATTTCTGCTGCAAATTTTCATTAAAAATCTCACACTGATTGTTAAAAAAATATGCATGGTATCTAAATTATCTATACTTGTAAATATAACAAATTTGATTTTGTGCTTCTTTTTTACTTAGTAGTAGAAATTCGTAAAATAACTAGAGATTCAGTGACGTTTGTAGGTTAAATGTTGGCTGCAAAAGATGGCTCGATTCTCAGTACCAAATGTTGAGGTGATGAAACACCTAAGGGAAATTCATCGTTAACCATTCAATAATAATTTCTAATTTTCTTTCATTTCCAACCAAGCATGCGTAGAAAAAAGAACTTATTCGAATTCACTGTTTTGTTTCAAAACAGGCAGAAATATCATCAATAAGTCAAACTTTATATCTTTTTTTTCTGACCGACTATTGGCAAGCTATTCATATCACGAATGTCAATTAGCTTGTATCTAAATGAGCTTCTGATTCAGTTACTATTGGATCATAATCAATAGTGTTGAATGTGCCGGACAAATTGGTTGAATCCTGAAGATAAAACAAGGCAACTGTAATTCCACAAATTAATCTGGAAAAAATTGGAAATCTGAAGACCAGTGGTGTTTAGAAAATTGTATTTTGAAAAGAATTTGCATCCCAAATTCTTGTTTTGGTTTCTTTGAACTTTATTTTTTATCTGTACTAAAGTGAGCACCAAAAAGAAAAAGAGCACTGTTTCATTCTAGAAGTCATTCGGAAATTATACCTCGGAAGAGACGATTTGATGATCCAACTCTCTTTTCTGTGGCAACTCTGCCATTTTGAAATCCAAATCCGAATAATAATAATTGCTTGGGAGATAATTTTTTACCAAAGTATAATCAGATGTGGATATGGAATCATGCTCCATATTGTCATCAGTGTCAGAATCTAATAGAGATGTGATGTCGTTCGATCTAAGCTTTGTTCCAGAACATTCGGCATTCAAACTTGCTTCAGAATTGCTTCTTGCAGTTTCACTGCATAACATTAATTCATTGAGTTGAACTGATTCTAGCTTATCTTTACCTGATGACACTGCTTCTGACAAACCGTTCGGTTCCATTGCTACTGATGCAACAATAAGTGTACTTGGGACTTCTGCAGTCGCATCCGTCACTGTTATTCCAGTTTCCAGAGACGACAAACTAAACGTGTTGGAAGAAGAAGAATCTTCTACAGTTACTTTTGATAACACGTCTTGATTTGTTGAAGGATTGTCTGAACTTCCTAGCGTGATTGCGGATTCTGGATAATGTAACATATGCAAATGGTAGTCGTTGGAGACCTCACTTGAGGAGCAAACTGCTTCACTTTTTGTTTCATTTGGCATCGAATTATTCGCATTTATTATGGTTATAGAATTCCGGGTACAATGTAATTCCCGCACTGCTAAACAACTGTCAAAATTCACCGCTCCTACAGTGGGATTGTTGGTATCCGAGTTGTGAATAGGCGAAATCCCACCCAACTTCCAAGAATCCATTGTAAGCATAGTGTCTGTTTCTGATGTTTGGCCACTGTTTATTGTATTTTGAGACTTTGCACTTCCCAATTCAGTGTTCTTTTGCTCAAACATAAATTCGCTATTTGTAGTAGGTAGGGCAGTTCGAATTTCTAATGAATTTGGCTGAAATGCTTTACATGTATATGTACAGTTCTGATTATCGGATGCCTCACTAAATTTGCTCCCACTTTTTCGTGGTCTAATCTTCCTTTACACTATTGCAGAAAACAGTTCTGACATCTAATGATTTCAAGAAACTTCGCAAAAATATTCGCTTCTTCAATTTCTACACATCTCTGGTCTATCTCTTGTTCATGTCCACCTGCGCCATTCTCGAAAAGTCTTACGGTTCATAAAAGAAACAGAGCCGAAGCTCGCTAAAGTAACAAGGCTTCTGAGTTTCTTACTTCCACAGAATCCTTCTGATGGGTCCTGCGCCGGCCAAATAAAAACCACACAAAAGCAACGAATGTCGCAGTAGCAAGGAACACCGTACCCATTGCAACCATCGAATGAGATGACACTCAACCGTCTCCCTACTAAGGTGTAGAAACTGAACAATGAATACTAAAATCACTGTGAACTTTTCAAATCAAAAAATACGTGTCACCGAGCAATACATTATTATTTTATTTCGATTTTAAATTTCTAAACTGTCCGGTTATCTTGATAGGATGAAGCGTTTCGAGAATGTAGAAGCCACCTGCTACATCAAGAAGCTGTTGCCACCCATGAAATTAATGCGCTTCACGAATAAGTATCATGAAAACTACTTCTTTTAAGTTTTAGCTGTTTAAGACTGAAATATCTCACCTAGAAGGGAAGAAAAATAATCAAAGCGATATGTGCATATGTCCTTTTCAATAGGGAAGCAAGCTCATGAATCCGAACTTAAAATAAAATTTGAACATTTGTCAAATTAGAAATGTTTCAAATAACTGTTCATAACCAGCATTCAACAGACCGAAGGGTATCCCACGGCTAGACCGTTGTCTAAGTCTGTAAGGTGACGTGGGTGGGTTCCAGTTCCTCATTGAATTCTCTTCTGCAAATTCGAGTTGTGTCAGTTTTTATGCTCCTCTGATGTTTAGATTAGTTTGCATGAAAGGAATGAAAAATTATTTGCAAGTTGCAGGACATGTTAGTGACTCTTCTGAAGACGTTGAAGCCGTTATTCTTCCTCATTTCTCGAATCTATTTCACCATGGTCTCATGCATTTCTGACCTCATTTATTATTTCTCGTCCAGAGAGGTCATCGGCGCACCGCGGGATAAATTGCTAATTATCAGTGCCACACGAGCTGCTGAGATGATTCGAACTCGAAAGGTAAAGAGACCAAAAATAATTGGGGTTGCTTATTGTTGCTAAGGAAGCCACTTATAAAACATTATGAATTTACGAAATAGATTTCAATTATAAAATAAATATAGAACAATTGACTGAGCTTTTGTCGTTATCTTTTAAGTTTCAATATTTATTCCTGAAGGTTAAGAATCACTCTAATGATGACTAATTACTTTCAGCAGTCATGTTCGGTTCAGTTTGTAGGAACTTATTGTTCGCTAAAAAAAATTAGATAAAATGAAATTGATTTATTAAGCCATGTGCAAGAGCTAAATTATAACAAAGTATTTATTGTCAAGTTCCATTTCATTTCATGGGTTATGTGGTTGGAAATTGGAGACTATGAAGAATTCTTATTTCTTTCAGTGACGGGACTGGGATGCTTGTTGAGCATGAGAATTATAATTTCAGTGGATGGTGCATAATGTAATGTGCATACAGTTGAAGCTGTAAAAACATTACAATTTCGCCAGAATTAAACAGTCGCATGTTCAGATAACGAGCTTCAGTCTGGTTGAGGCTTACATTAAACGTATCAAAGAGGTGAATGGAACAATTAATGCAGTTGTTCAGATGAACTTCAGGGAAGCATTAGTAAAAGCTCAGGAAACTGATGAATTGTTGGAAAGCCTTGACTCAAATAGCGAAGAGTTCAAGCTTGTGCGTTTCCCTGTCATTTCTTTTATTATTTTTTGTAAAACTGAGAATAAGATTAAGTTTGATCACCGTTATTGTTGTTTTCCAAGGTAACCTAAGTAAAGCATTCAAAAGCAAAAGAATCTCAGGCTGCATTTGTGTCGAAGAATATCAGTATCTAGATGAAAGAAAACTATCGATATTTTCCAGCTTGTTGCAAGAAAACCACTGCTCGGTGTACCTTTTACTTTGAAAGATTCCATTGAAGTGGACGGTTTATATTGTACTGTAGGAATATCATATCGGAAAAACTCTGTAAGTAACAGAGATGCGATCGTTGTTCAAAGGTTTTTTCATACTCATAATTAGTTCCAGCCGTTTCTCATTCCTTGTCTTTAGTGACTGTTACCTTTCTCGATTCCATTATTTTGTTATTTTTCAATACCTGTTAAACAACCATAACAAAGAGGTATGCCCCTGTTATATCGCCCTCATCATTTCAGTCGTTGTTGTCACGCTTTTCACTTAAATATGCTTACTGTATTAAACTTTCTCTATCCATCTTTCCAGGATGAAAAATGCGGGTGCAATCCTTCTTGCGGTAACTAATGTTCCAGAGGTGTGTATGTGGTGGGAATCAGTGAATGTGGTCTACGGTCGTACCAGAAATCCATATGACAGCAGACGAATATCCGGTGGCAGTAGCGGTGGTGAAGCTGCACTGATTTCTGCTGCGGGTTCAGTAATTGGCATCGGTAGTGATATCGCGGGTTCGATTCGCATGCCTTGTTATTTTAATGGGGTTTTCGGCTTGAAGCCAACTCCAGGTATATTTCCTGTTGTTATATGATTTTGGTATACTGGAATCATTTAGAAAGTAATCTCGCTTAACTCACCTTTTGCCGGATGTTTGTTTCACTTTTAAGTTGTGTGTCAGCTAATTCATCCAGCCGACATTAGTAACTTTTTTCACCAACATAGTAACTTTCCCTGAATTCTGAAAGGTCTCAGTCAGTTGTATTCAGGTGTAGTGCCACTCGAAGGACATTTACCACAGTTGAATGGCTACCGTTCTGAGAAAATGCTACTTATTGGTCCTATGTGTCGTTATGCAGAAGATTTATCCATTTTGTTGAAAGTCTGTTCTATAGTTCTAATTATCTTTTGTTTCACGGTTTCTTTTTCCAGTCGTCAAGATTTTTCTGATGTTTAATGACTTAGCATATAGGTATTTGTGGGAAATGAAGGCATGAATTTGTTGCAATTGGACATTCCATATAATATGAAGAAAATACGCCTTTTCTATATGGAAGGCCTAAAAACACCTTTGGTACAAGATTTAAATGGCGACTGTTTCCGAACGCTGAAAAAAGAAAGTGGTTTCCATTGATTTTTTCTAATTAATTAAATCATTTTCTCATACATTCAAATAAATATCTTTGAATTCTCTACAGTTTTGTATTTATTTTTTTCGTTTAATTCCAGCTTCATTTACCGTCTTTTTTCCTCTTATCTACTTTCAGGCAGTTCGCTATTTTGAAATTAAATACGATTTATGTGCTATTCGTCTTGACTTACCATTTGCCCATTATGCACTTGAATTTTTCTTGACAAGTATGGATGTACCAGGTGCTCCGAAATTTGCGATGCAAATGACCGACCTGAAGGTAAATTTTATTTTTTTCTTCCTACATATGAAATTTTTCGCAGCAGTTACTTCGCTACTTAGTGGTGGGTGAATTTTCGTTATCCATTCTTCCATACTCATAATATATGTATTCTGATTCAATACCACTAACTGAAATGTAACTATTTTGCATCAAGCTTACGAATTAGATGCATTATTAGTTTCAACTTTTCGAGCCGGATATGAAAGGATTCGAGATTGGAGAGCAATAGTGCAACTTTTCTAATTCAATTTTTTTTTTTTTTTTTTTTTTTTTACATTTCTAGGCAGATATAAATTGTTTCATTGAATTATTCAAATGGCTAGTAGGGAAGTCAGTACATACATTACCAGCCATTGTTACGGGAATTGCTGACGAACACTTTGCACCATTCAATGAAGAACAGAAACAAAAGGTAATTTCCCTTTCTTATAAGTTTAATTCCGGATTGTTCCTATTGTTACTATGACCACCGAGATTTTTTTGATGGAAATTGTAGTCCATTATTCCAAAATCTTAATTTTTTTTTTATTCCAGCTTATGACGGAAATTCTTTTTCAGCTAAGAAGTCAACGAGATCGACTAAGTCGAGAGATTAGGGAACTTTTATCAAACGATGGTGTCTTGCTATTCCCGTCTTTCCCAACTGTGGCACCTTACCATCATCAACCACTTTTTACTCCTTTTAATTTCGGTTATACAGCTCTGTGGAATACAGTAGGTCTTCCAGCTGTGCAGTGTCCAATGGGTTTGAATAGTCATAATATTCCGCTTGGTGTACAAGCTATCGGTGCTCCAGGGTCTGACTCTTTACTGATTACAGTAGCTCAGGATTTGGAGAAAGGGTTTGGTGGTTGGAAACCTGTGAATACTTAGTTTTTCGTGTCACTTGTTATGGTACCATTTATCACGATGAAGTTTGATTATGTTTTGAAAAAATGTCGGGTATCGAAGTAGCTCTCAAGAATATATGATCAGGAGTTTCTTGTATTTTATATTGCTTCGAAACATTTTACCTCACGGGACTCATACTTGCTCGAAATAGCCCACTTTTTTTTCTCTCTCAGTATCACATTTTGATCGCTACTTTTTTCATCCATCCCTATGACATGTTTTTCTTTTCGTCCTTATCTTATTATAAAAGTACTCAATGTACTGAATTAAAATTCTAAATATGATTTGCTAATAGTTTTTCGTGCCACTCGTATTTTCATCATATCGATCTTCCTCATATTAGCATGTTGCTTTTAGATAACTTTTGTTCAACATTTTTTTTATTAACGGATACAACAGCACATGTTCCTGCTGTTTTATTACAAAGTTAATTTATAGGTGTTGATGTATGTTAAATACAGATAATTTTGCTTACCATCTCGTTCATTTAAAATTCCTTTTCCACTTCCCTGATTCTTTATTACTTCTTCCTAGTTGATTTGCAGATTCATGTAATTCCTTGTTGGCCATTAAAATAGTTTAACACATTACAAAAATGCGTTTTGTTATGGTGAAATCCCTTATATAACTATTTGAACTATNTTTCCCTGATTCTTTATTCTTCCTAGTTGATTTGCAGATTCATGTAATTCCTTGTTGGCCATTAAAATAGTTTAACACATTACAAAAATGCGTTTTGTTATGGTGAAATCCCTTATATAACTATTTGAACTATGCAGCACTACTTTCTTGTCTTTCCTGCTGGTTTAAAGTTTCCTGTGTGAAATTTCGAAATACATCGTACGATGCTGTGTAAACAAGGAAAAAGGTAGTGGGGTCATACTGAAGAAGTATTTCACTGAAGATAACGAAAGTGCTTTTAACTGTGGTTCCTGGTTTCTTAGCCTTGTTAACAGATAAGGTATCACCGTTGTGCCATAATGTGCGGCTGCTGCAGTTGGTAAAGATCAAATTATACGGCTGTGATTGCGGCGCTCGAGAATCTGGAATATCGGTACTTTCATCGGATAATTATTTTGTCTCAGGTTTCGTGTATCAAGGAGCTTTTTTTTTTTTTTTTAGGTAATTATTAAAATGGCGACGCAATTCATTGAAGCATAAATGACGAGTTTCGTAGAACTCCTTCAGGCGGAACACGCCAAGTTGTTGCAGAGTTGCGTCGATTTG
Organism: Setaria digitata; assembly: GCA_003640385.1. Classification (NCBI taxonomy): domain Eukaryota; kingdom Metazoa; phylum Nematoda; class Chromadorea; order Rhabditida; family Setariidae; genus Setaria; species Setaria digitata. The sequence continues at coordinate 60,160 of RCAB01000099.1, forward strand.
CAGAAACGTTATGATATATTGGCTACAGCTACAGGGAGTAATGGTGACTGTACTTCCAAACTTTCATTTGTGCAAAAGCTTGTGACAAAAGTTGCTGAAATATATGACAAAGATTTATACAGGTGTTCTAATCTTTTATTCCATTTCAGTCGTAATTTTTGAAGAAAATAAGCAATTTGTATTTTCTACGGTATTTTTTTTTGCAAATTCTCGAGACTTGCTTTCCAAACTATAATTGATTTAAAAAATTATTTCAAAGCTTAACACTGGGCAGAGTTCTATTACAGCGATATAACAATTCATTGTGACGGGCATCAGTTTCGTGGCCATCGCTTAGTGATTGCAACGAGAACAGATTATTGGGATGACCTTGTGGGAATCGATCGTATTGAATTTGAAGGTTGTAATCACGATGTATTCATGGTATTGCTGTAGTTGCAAATTTTTTTTGACCTAGTTCAGAATCGGGTTATGCCGTCGTGGTAATTTCTCGAAATTTCCATTGCGTTTTTCTCCTGAAGTTTCCATTATTATTTATTCTGTACCTTGCAGATATTCCTTATAATATATGCTGTGCAGTATTAAAATGGATGTACACAGATCACATAGACAGTTTACTAGGGAACCGTTATTTGATGCAGTTATTCACAGTAGCCGCGAAGTATCACTTTTCAGATTTACAGAAAAGGTTATTTTAGAATTATTTTCAAATTATTATTCTAACGAAGTAATATCCGAAATTCTATTAAATGTTTTTATTTATCTCAATCTTTATTTCCTGTCTGGTGTCGAATAGATGATGCAATATTTTTGATTATGAATTCTTAACGGTACAAATATCTAGTTTTAGGATGTTATGTAGAATACCATTGTTAGAATAAGTTTCAGGTGCGAATTACTTCTGCTAGGACGGATCGATGATGACAGCTGTTTATCGCTGTATGAATTTGCAACCAAAAATGAATTGATGGAGGTAAAAAATAACTGCAAGAAATTGATCAAAGCAAAGTGGAATCAGTTCGATATTGATGCTTTTGCTAAAATGTCAGCTTCAGTATTGTATAACCTAGTCAAAAGGTTGGCTATTGGCCTTAATATTTATTGATTTTTAATATTTTAAACGATTTCATCCTTTATTTCTTGTTTAGCCCTTGAATAATATCGACCACTGTTTGTGAGAGCAATGTAGTTCTAGTTCTAAACTTGACATTATTGTCTCATTAAGTTATAATCTGCATTTTTTTTTTTTTTACAATTTATATATATATATATTTTTAACCTTCTACTCAGCATAATTAGTTCATAAGCAAGAATATTGTAGCTTGCAAATATTAGAGTAAACTTTTTGTCTTCAGATTTCACTAAAAAGGAAATGGCAGTGATAAATTTCAGCAGTTGTGAACATATTCTTCATTCGATTATTCGCCTGAGGCGTAATGATATATTACTTCTCTTTTTTGTTGAACACTTCCGAGAAGTAAGATGAAGCGCATTATTTTTCTTTTGCTTAATATTTCTTAGTTTAATTGGCCAGCTGATAAGGAAGTGATCATGCCAAAAATTTTCCATTTCCACGTAGTCCATGTCGACAAAATTATATGCTGGAAAAAATGCCATTTTAATCTTTCATTCTGTCATCAAAAATGGAGTAGAATAAAGGGAAAAGTATTTTGTGTCTACCCTTCCTAGATATTGACTTTTCATTCTTGCAAACTTTTGACTTCTCATTTACTGATTTGTTTTCAAAGTAAAAAAATAGATAAATAGCTTTTACTTACATTTTTTTTTTTTTTTTAAATATAATTATTCAAGTTGCCTAAATTATGCAATGAGGAGGTCGACAATGTTTTCCCTTTGGAATTGGCGCTGGAATCTGATCAAACAGAAATTGCAACATCTTTAGTTAATCATCATGCAGACGTGAATATTACTGATAATGACGGTAGAACGTTGTTGATGAGAATGCTTGTGAAAAGTGAGTCTTATAGTGAGAAAATTTAATTTATGCTTGATTAGTAAGGAAAATTAAATTCATGCAACATTAGTTGCAAACTTCCTGTAATTATAAAATTAGTTCATTGAAATAATTTTTTGTTTTGTCCTTACAGTGGTGAATAATGCTATATGAATCAAAAATTGTTCTTTTTATTTCGTGCCCTTTCATAGTCCTTTATTTTATTCTCTCTTGATTGTTTATATGGACGAGGGAAAAAAGAAACGAGATAAGATAGGTTCCTGACAATTGTTGCACAAGCATTATGTAGGCTAATATGCATGTCCAGTATACGAATAACAACAGTGGATTAAACCGTTTCTTGTTATCATTATTCAATGAAAAACTGAGCAAGGAAAATTTGATGAAGAAAGAATTATAATGATGGATTGAAAAATACCTTCTCATGCTTTCATCATATTTAAAGTTTTCAAGACTGTTCACTTTCTGATGGATTTATCCGAAAGAGTTGACACTTTTTCTTACTCCAAAGATTTTACATTTTTCGTCAGCATTTCACATTATTTTCAGATAAAGTTGATGCGCTGATTTTCCTAACCCAGAATGGAGCTAATTTTGGTTATAAAGTTGGGATAACTGGTGAAAGTTTACTGCACATTGCTGCATCAACAAAATGTTCCTGTAACCTAATTGAATGGTTGTCGTCTAACGTGTCTCATCTGGATATCAGTGATGTCGATTGTGATTCAAAGTTAGATGGATAAAACTAGAATAAGATATGAAACTGAAACAAAGCTTAGATGAATGAATGAGCTTATATAAAGAAGTATGTTAAGAATCATTTTAGTGTAAAGGTAAGGGAAGAAAAATAATGACTATTTATTCAACATAAATTTGGGAAAAGTTTTATTTGAATTGTAGTGGAAGAGATTGCAATTCTCAGCAGTTGTTTTTTTTTTTTTTTTTTTTTTTTTTGAGGACTCCACTTATGCGAGCGGTTGAATCAGAAAATATAGAAATGGTTGAATTGCTTTTACAAAATCGTACAACTGATGTAAATAAAGTTGATCACAAAGGGCGTTCACCAATATCATCAGCGCTGTTCGAAATTGGAAACATTTCATTAGCAGAACTGATCGTGAAATCAGGAGCAGATTTGGACATTCCTTATAAAGGTTCGTTTTAATGGCATTGTGTTCATTCACTGTATTAATCGTCCTTTCAGATGGCTCCATATACTCTGCTGTATGATCGAAAGCTTTTGTACATTTTGTTTCAATTTCTATCACTCTTTTGTTCGCTGCAACGACATACTCGAAATTTTCATAATGCCGAAAAAGGATAATAGACTGAAAGGTGTTTCATCATCCAAAAATTATGATGCATGCTCAACTCATAGCGCAAAAAATTATGATTTCGATTAAAATCAGAAATAAGCATGCAGAGGCTAAAAGGTTGTCGATGCAAAGGTCTTGGATAACTGTTTTGTTGCAAAATAATTTTTTGTCTGTTACAAGTCTTTCTTTTAATCAGGAAATTACTAAGTATCTTGAAACCATAAAGTTTGTTTTAAAATTTCCTAACACGACTTCTCTGTTTGTAGGTGTCTTCTTGATTCACTATGCAGTTTATTCTGGTAACTTAGATGCACTACAGTTTTTATGCAGACATAAAGTGGATGTGAATAAAAGAACGACAGAAGTATATGTTTGTATCAATTTATATCGGCGTAAAATCTCTCAATTTTTTATTAGGATTGATGTATATAATTTATTAATGAGCCTGACAATTTTATTAAGAATGAAATAGAATCATTAGCTTGGTTCTATTTTGGCTTTATAACTTTTAGGCTCCATTTCACATTATACATGTCAATATTTTCGTTTCAATGTTTAGGGGGTGTTGCCGCTGCAATTTGCGGTAGATTTTAAAAATGTCAATATGGATCTCATTCAAATACTTATACGATCGGGCGCTGATATTTCGCTGAAAATTCCAGACTCCTGTGAAACTTTGCTTCACCACATCATTGAAAAAGAAAATGGCGATGAAATTTTAAAAATTTGCTTCGAAAATGGTGGCTGCAATGGTGTGTTTCATTGCGCTTTGTTTCATTTTAGATATATGTCGCATTCTTTTTAGAAGTTTGAATTCTCATTATAACTAGTCAGTTTGATTCGGCTATTGTCCATTTTAAAGAGAGTGGACTCTTTACTCTTGGCCTTGTTCAGATTTTAGTCATGCGTTCACACGGAAACTTCCTTTTTAGACGTGTTCTTTTCATCTTTAGAAAGCGCTCTCGCAGTCGTAGATGCGAATGGTAATACGCCTATTGCAAAAGCCATCTCAAGTGGAAAGTTCCGAAGTGCTGAACTTTTGATAAAAGCTGGAGCAGATATAAATGAAAAAGATCCTAAAGGGATGTCTCTCCTAATGCGAGTTATCAGTAACAAATTAGATAATGCTGCGGCGTTTTTGTTAGATCGTGGCGTAGATATTTCTGAAAGGTAAGGAATCTTTGTTCATCTGAATCTCTTGTTCTCATTCAGATTTTTGGTTGGTTTTACACATAGCTTTATATAATATGTAATCATCGCATTACCGACTGCTTCATTCAGAAATTCTTCAGAAATATCATTAAATCTCATTTCCCTTGTCCATTTCACTTTTCCCACCAAAATTTTTTTTAGAGATGTCGAGGGAGATTGCTTTTCTTTGGCTGTTGAATTTTCACTCTTAAAAACAGTTCGTCTTCTTTGCAATTTTGCTAAAGTGAATGGGAAATATGTGAATGCTTCTCTGCTGTGGAAGGCTTTGAAAAAAGGTTAGCTGTTTAACACTATGAATACAGACAAGTCATTTTCTTTATTTTCTTACAACAAAAAGAAAAAGGAAATGGACCGCTTTGAACAAATACTCTACTGTTTAAAATTTGAAGCACTGCAAAACTACGTTTAGGCTCTTTTGAAGTCGCAAAAGCTTTGGTGGATGGTGGTTGTGATCTGGATGGTTGGTCTTATAATGAACATCGTAAATGTCGGCAAACATTGTTGCATAAAGCGATAGGTCTAGAGATGCGTGATGCTGCAATTTTCTTGATTGATGCGTAAGAGAAACATTTGAAATATACTGAGCTGTCCTAACATATTATTTTCCTTTTTTACTTCACATCGCTTTATTTTATTCCTTGATCTTCCCATCACATCTCATCCATTTTTCCGTTTCCCTCGAGAACAAAGAATTTGATAACACTTGAAAGTTCCCATGTCGTATCACACTTAGTTATCACAGACCATCCTTTAGACTCGAGATACGATCTAAACTAGTGATGGTGGCTTAAAGTATTCAATTTAGTCTACTTGCCGATGACAATATCGATGGTTTGATTGTTCTGTAATGGAATGAAATTCAGTTTGATTTTATATGTTTTCAAACTTAGAATGAAAAACAATTNATTTAGTCTACTTGCCGATGACAATATCGATGGTTTGATTGTTCTGTAATGTGAATGAAATTCAGTTTGATTTTATATGTTTTCAAACTTAGAATGAAAAACAATTCGAAATATTTTAGTGGATGTGATGTTGATGCGTCGGAACAAACGTTGATTAGTGATGAGCGTTCCAGTGGAGATACACCATTACTTGCTTGTATTCGTTCCAACATTGACGATGTGTCATTGTATTTAATTCAACAAGGAGCTAAGCTAGATAAACAAGTGGGTCGTATTTCTATTGCGTTGATTTGATTTTTATTATTTTGGAGTTTAAAATTTATTCTAAAAGGAAAAAATTTAGGATTCAGAGGGACGTACGGCTCTCCACTTAGCTATTTTTCAACAGAGTGTGAAAGTCCTCAAGGAACTGCTGAGTAACTGTAATCCTGGTTTGCTTCTGGATACGGATTGTTACGGTGATACACCGCTTAAGATAGCCCTCGAAAGACGTAACTACATAGCCGCTGAGGCTCTTATTAAAAAAACTCCAAATTTAATCACACAGGTCTTATTCGATTAACTGTGTATATGTTTTTTTTTAATTATAAAGACTCATATATATATATCTAAATCCAGTTGTATAAAGTTTAAAATTTAACAATCATTTAATCAAGTTTTTAATGCGTGATGGTTTATAGGTGGATAAGACCGGTGAGACGTTGTTGCATAAAGCAGTGAAAGCAAGTGATTTGGAATGGGTGCTTTTCTTAATAGGTAGCGGTCTAGATGTTAACGTTCGTACTCAGAATGAGTCATATGCTACCGCTTTGCATCTTAATGCTCAGTACGGAAGCGAAATTATAATGAGAAATTTGGTAAATTTAATAAGGCTTATAGTTAATTTTTGCTTTTTTTTTTCAATCTGGTTGACCTCTTTTTCGAAGCCTTTTCATCTTTTATGGAGTCAGTTGAAAACTTCTGATATAAATGAATTCTCATTACATCTTTGGAAATTAGTGATTCATCTGCTTTTTGCTTTTGTGAAGTTGAATTTTTCTTGTAAACCAGAAAGGAAATTTTACACTTCCATAATAATACGGATAATCATGAGGAGTGAAAAACTTTCACCCCAAATACATCTTGTGCTTTTCGATCGTTAAATCTGGCTTTCTGTTCTTCATTATTCCTTCAGTTAAATGCAAATGAGTGTGACGAGTAAATTTTCTATTTATTGCAGATTTTAGCTGGAGCTGATGTCAGCGCAACAAGTGCTGATGGCCTTACACCCCTTCATGTTGCTGCATATAACAACCACGAAACGTTATGTATGATTTTACTAGAAAACGGCGCCGAACCTAACGCTTCAGACGGATTTGGAAATACGCGTGAGTCATTTTCAGCACATTTATTGTGATTTTTCTAATTGTGTGTAATTTGAATAAAATTGGGCGTGCGTCTGGTTTTGAGATGATTTTTACCATATAATATTTTGTGAAATTATGTATGGATTAATATATATATTTATATATATATATATATGAAGCACTATATATATATATATATATATATATATATATATATATATATAGTTATATATATAGTGCTTCATTAATTGCTGTAATATCACAGTTTTTTTAATTACTAATATTTTTTAAATGTTTAAGCGTTGCACAGAGCTGTATCACAAGGAAGTGTAGCCTGTGTTAATGTTCTTATCGGCGATTCACGAATCAACTTACGAGCTGTGAATAAAAAGTAAGTTCCGGCATTTTCAAGCTGTATTTACTGTGCTATAGGGAAATTTCATCAGACGAGTCAAGATACTCATTAACTGCTCCGGAGTAGTTTCACAATGCCTCAGTCTTCCACTTCTGTGCACTTATTAGTCCCATTTTGCGATCAGAAGTATTATTCATTTGAGCGTTGATAAAAAATTCGGAGTATTCCTTCAGAGAGCAAAATGCTTTGTTTCTTGCAACTGGGGATTTATCCAGAACAAATTCATTGGATACATTGCATATGTTCCTGAGTGCTGATCCCAATTTTCCTTTGGATGCAAAAGATGCAGATGGATTTACAGGTTTCTTTAATGAACTTAAAGCAGTTCGAAAAGTATATATTTCGAACTGCTTACGCGGAATAACCCCAAGATACCATCGGATTTTCTTTAGCGATTGACGAGACATAGATCAGTGTAATCAGCGTAGATTCAATCATTAGAAATACATTGACTTTAAAAGTCGGTCACAAGACTGGAATTCTAATATATATTTAAATTTAGTAAAATCTTGTTTAATTCAAATGTCAGTCGGGAGTTAATGGAAGTCATAGGTTTTCCCGATTGAAGTCCTTAAAACTTAAATTGCAGTTATTCTCTCTTGAACTGTAGAGTGCTTATTAACTTATTTACTTGTTTGCAGTATTTTTGCTATCATATTTGAAAGGAAATGAAAATATGTGCCGTGCACTGCTGCGGTATGGTGTTTGTTTGGGTGTTGTCAGTCATGCAGGTATCTCAGTTTTCAAGCATGTGACACCAACAAAGCAGCTGCTGTTTTCATTACTAGGTAGTTTACACTCATTTAAGGGCCTGTTTCTTCTGAAAGATAATTTACAAAAATGATCCTTTAATCAAATTTTGAGGAAATGGTTATCAGCAGAACTTGTTATATTCACACTTATGATTTTGTTTAATAGACTGGAAAGTCTACAGAATTTTACAATATACGTTTTAGATAAATTGGAACGTGAGCCATGTTGGGCTGATGGTCATTCCTGTTCGGAATGTGAAGTCAAATTTTCTTTAACAATGCGGAAACATCACTGCAGGTATACTTTCCATTTTTCTCTTCAGATAAAGATTCCATAATTGCATGGTATGTTATCATGTAATACTTCACATGTTTTATTTTCTATGCTTTTTGTTTGTCTTCCCTTTTTTCGAGAAACCAATGATTCTTTATCAGATTAAATTTTAAAATACTTATATTTTTTGTCCGAATCTTCCACTTTTTATTTTTATACGTTGCATTTCTTATTTGTGAATGTATAGGTTTGCATCTTAATTAATTATATAAGTTAATGGTAGTTCTACTAAGCATTAATTCTTGCATGGTACAGAACTTTTGGATGATAAGGATGATTAAACGTACATATTCAAATATTTAAGTCATGGATTTTCAAATTATATCATTTTTTACAAAATGTCAGCCGATTCAACGTGCTTGTACCTGTGCTAAAAAAAAAATTTTGAATCAAGAAACCTTGTGAAGTATTTTAGGCATTGTGGACGGTTAGTATGTGCACGTTGTTCAGAACAAACAGTTCCAATACTGAAATATGGTATTGAGAAACCTGCTCGAGTTTGTCAAATTTGTTGCGATATTCTTACCATGGGAAATGTCTGGCCTGTTAATAGGACTTAGAATTCAAGTGTTTGTTTTGAGGCTTGTGAAACAATATTTTCTATATTGTAAATATTAAAGTCCATGTTTTAAGTCATTTAAATCTTGGAAATGTAATATCCGTACTTCATGTCACATCCAAATGTTGGTACACAGTTGATCTATATTTTTGGATTATTTATTATTCTGCATGTTTCGACACGAAAATATGCAGATATAAAAAAGCTGATTTCGACCTGTTCGTCAACTTTAAAGTATTCGTTCGTCAGCTTTAAAAATCGAGTAGTTCAGCTTCGGTTGATGATTTATTTTACAGGATATTTTTGTTTTGAAATGTCACGCAACTGCTTTTGCCAAAAGTAGAATTTTTATAAGCATTCGATCTTTTAATAGAAAAGGTAGAAGTGAGGTGAAAAAATGGAACGAGATTTTTCATGGAAATTTTTTGCAAAAAATTTGCGGCACTTGTTATATGAACAACTGATAAAGAGTAGAAAAATGTTAATGAATTGCATAAAGTTACACAGGAACGAAGTGAAGGAATCATAATTTTCCATTTAGTGTCGAAGAGCGGTGGAAAATATGATTCACTTGTTCAATCATTCGGTTAGTTATGTTCTTTCCCACAAATTCCAGTTTCTACTGAAGAAATTCACCTGAATGTTTCTTTACAATAAACTCTGGCACAGACTTTGCCGAATGTTGCGGAGTTCATTTGCGTTAGTGCGCTAAAGGCTCGCGATAAGTATTTCTCTCCGTGTCCAGGTACAGAAATATTAACCGGTTTCCCTTTCGACTAATAAGTGGGATTACATCTCCAATCTTCTTTTCATACAAACGGCATTAGCCAGGATCGACTGTTTTGTTGAAAAATTTCAAAACTGTGTAGCGTTCGTCCCTGAAAACCTCAACCAAACTAGATGCATAAGTTGACCAATCATAAGTCGAGCAGGACAAGCATCTGCTTTAATTAACTTCCAAGGTGTCATAGTTTTGCACTAGTATTGGAGAACCTACATAAATGTTTTAAGAGGGCAATGAAACTGGTGTGAGATAAAGCAGAATTATAAAAAAAAATTTAGAACTGGTATGCAGTAGTGGTGTTTCTGCCGGTCTTAATCTTGCTCATGGCAGTTTCTGTCATCGTTTATATATACTTTTTCACATCCTGTACCTTGACCGATTTCTATAGCAAGCCATCTGACCCTTCAGAAGATCAAAATTTTCTGGTGAGGATCCGTTTTATTCCCATAATGCACAACTCTCAACATCCTGTTTTTCCATATAAACTTTTCAGACCCTTAAAGTAAGGGAAAAAAGGAAGGATCTAGATGTACTTTGAATTCCTAAACATGAACCTTTGCGATTTCTGAAAAAGAAAAGATGGAAGCGTAAATAAATTAAGAATCCTGGCCAATTATTCAGGATTCGCAAAATGATGGCCGATCATGGGCGATGAGCAGGTTTCTTACACAAGCCGAGTTACAGAAAGTATTCGTGTTGCCGGAATATATGCCGAGAAATTTGGACCTGACACTGAAAGAACGCAAATTCTTAAGTAGAGCAAGCAAAGTTAGCCAAATGCACCTGATGCTAATATCATTAGGGAATCTCAAATGAGAATAATTAGTACTAGATGCTTTTCAAAATTCTGTTTCCTAACGGTTACTCTTTTCAAATTTCAAAAAGTCTAAAAAAACATTGTTGGGTTATGATAGCCTGGCGAATGAAATATTTCGAACATGGATCAGTAACGAAGATTGGTTCGAATCCCGAATCTTTCTGTACATATATTCTGCATTTCGGCTTCACTTCTGATAACATTTTTCTTATCAGTCCAATGGAAACCATCAGTACAAATCAAACTCTTCAGGTGTACTGTGCTAAATCAGATCAGAGGGACCAGGGAGATTATTTGAACTACATCGATACCGATAAATTTACTCATTAAAAGTGATGATACTTTTCTTATGCATTGATTGACAATGACATATCAACCTCCCAAACCTCTTTAAATAATTTTGTATGTTTTTCTTTCTTAAAATAAAAATTGTTAACTTATTACTCAGCAAAAAAAAGTTGATAAATCAATTTTTCGCTCACAGCATTACCCAGTAAATGACAGTTAGGCCCGCGTCCCAGGTCCATCTTGTCCTTATCGTTATCACAGCAATTAACTTAATCATCTGACAATACTGAACTTGACGGTAACCCCCACGTACGTCCAGATGGATAGATTTTCTTCTTTAAGTGTACTTTTGACGGTACGATATGCAAACCTGAAGATATTCAAGCAGTTACGGGGAACAGATTTCCAGCTACTTCCGCCAGTTCCACATTTTCCCACTCCCACCCACCATCATATCGTGGTTCATGCATGACATAAGTTACGTGCGTTACGTGTAGTGCGTTGTGTCATAGAGCAGGCTATAAATATCATAATTTTGAGGGAACCGTGAGAAAGAATGTGGAATCCTTTTCGTGTGACGTGTGAAATGACCCTTTCAATAGGAAGCAGCGAACTTTTGTTTTACAAATATATGAGGGTTATAGTATCCAGGCAGATTCGAATGTAGCCTGATGTGCCTTTGACTTTTAAAGACAGTACGCTAACGCGTTGTAAAATGTCATGTTTTGATTTTATGTAAATTTGCTAGCAGCTGGTTATACTTCGTTTACTGTTTAGGCTTGTAGCTGGGTTTTGCCATCATAAGAGCTTTTGGGATTGCGTTGAATTTGAAAAACGGAAGTGCTTGAAATGTTTGGATGGCCTGAGCAGTTAACCAACAAATTTGTGGCGGCACATTCGGATCCCACGGATGATTTTGTGGATCGCCTAAATTACATTTATACAGTTGCTCTTCTTATGTTTATGGCAACATTGACCGGTGCAAAGCAACATTTCGGTAGTGCAATCCAGTGTATGGTTCCAGCACATTTTCCAGGTTGGCTATTTGCTTCCTTGACTTGTTTGAAACTTCACTTGCATTTCTCGGCCAACTTATGGCGATGGAATGATATCTTTGACTTAGCGGATATCTCCAAGAAGCTTAAGGAGATGTTGAAGTAGTTATGCGGTTGTAGTATAAAGGCTGGGAAGTGTATAACTACAGAGCTTTGTGATATTATTCACGAAAGTAAAGTCGCTAAATATAACGAAATATATATCAACACGTCAACCTTGTTGAATTATGCGTGCCAATGATAATCTTATTAGATATTTTACTTCTTAAACAGGAAGTGTGGAGATATTGCATTTTAAACTTTGTTCCTCAGGAAGCGAAGTCCATTAAAGATAGTCTTACAAAATAAGAGCTGTATTGTTTGTAAATGTTATGATTTTAGGTACATGGGTTGGTTACGTGCAGGATTATTGCTTTGTAAGCAACACATATATGGTAAATATGAGCACAGTTGTTGCAAAAGGTGACACAAATACTGTTTTTAAAGAAAAAATTGTCTACTATCAGGTGAAGATATTTCTTGAACATATTTTGTTTTAATATTTAATTTATAGTAGACTTTTTGTCTATTTTTGTCCGTAAAACAAACTTCCATGCATTTATATTCTTCTGTTGCAGTGGGTGCCTTACATATTATTTGTACAGGCTTTACTTTGCTATTTGCCAAAGTTCTTGTGGTATATTGTTATAGTAGCGCACGGTAAGTGTTATCGGCCTTGTTTCTATCACTGTTAAGTTCAGTTAGAGAGCTATAATTCAAAGAAACTTGCCCTGCATAGTCCGAGATTGGCATAATTGTCTTTTTTTTTTCTTGAAACTACATATTAAATATGTAAAAAATGACTCAGTATAACAGCGCTAATAAAATTAAACGGGAGAAACAATTCTCTTGAACCTGCTTTCTACATTGAATTCACATGGTGTGCAGATGGATTGTTTGGTTGTTGCAATTAAGCAATTTCAAACTACAATACAGATTTGGATATGCGCTCTGTTGTGGAAGAAGCTATGAAATTACCCTCTATTACAATTTTATCTACTCGTCAAAAGCATCTTAAAAAAGTAGCGGACTTTGCTGTTGGATATATTAAATACAAGCAGGGTAGGTAAGTGTGAAAAGTTACTTCTAAGTTGTGCTTCACTTTTATGAACTTATTGTTTCGGTGATGGTCGGCGAATTTTTCTTTTTTTCTTCTGATTTTTTTTCTAAGCTTTTTCTAATATGCATTGTAGTAGTGCTGTCGCGAAAGAAGTTATAGCTTACACAATTGAAATCATTATATTTAAAGAAACAATATTGCTTGAATCTGATTTAAAGGTTTTCGTTAAATATGTTTTTATCTATTATTCCTTTATTTTTTGAAAGGGCTATCAAGTGTTTTTCGGCATTTCACTTCTACGTTCTCGTGAAGTGGTTATATTTTGGCAGTTGCTTATGCCAAATTTCGCTTATAAATAATTTCGTTGGCGATGGTAGTCTGCTTTGGGGCTACCATGTAAGTTCTCTTTTATTGCTTTGACTAGTTTTTTTTTTTTTTTTTTTTTTNAAGGGTATTTACGAGTGTGTCGTGCCCGAAATTTATGACATTTTCAGTTTATGGAGGAAGTTCTTAAAGGTAATGATTGGAAAACGTCTGGTGTATTTCCACGGGTAACATTCTGCGATGTCAGCATTGCTGTACGTTTATTTAATTTTTTTGCAGTGATTCTCTGTTCGGTAATACCGACATTTGCGATGCAAAAATAGCATTATTCGTCAAACTCTTTTGGCAGATCTCCTGTGATTAGGGGGTTCGTTTAACAACTAAAGATACAGTATCCGAATTATCTTATTTTGTTACTATTAAATAAAATTGTCAGAAAGAAATGAATACTATTGAATAAATGTGTTAATGAAGAAAAAATATTACATGACTTTATTGATTCCACTACTGTAATAAATTTTCCAGCAAATCGGCCAAGCGAATACGCATACAGTACAATGTGTCCTAATGATAAATATGCTGAATGAGAAATTATATGTGGCGCTTTGGTTCTGGCTTACTGTACTGGCACTGATTGATGCAGTCAGTGCAGTGAATTCTACATTACTGTTACTTTGCCCTTATCTACATTATATGCGTGTATTATCATTGCTACAGGTACTTTCAGGTACTTTCGAATAATTCCGTCAGATCACCGAAAAAGAATTTAAGCTTTCAAAATTGATTAGATTGCAAGCTAAATTTCGAACTTTTTCCGAATTCGGATTACTTCTCTCCTTCTCTGTATAGTATTTATTTTGCTTCGTGCAGGCTAACGGTAGGTACACTGATATGGAAGTTAAACGCTGTTTACTGAATTTCACTGAAAATGTACTCCGTCTCGATGGAATATTGTTGCTATCATTTATAAGGGACCGTGTGAACGGAATGATTGCGAGTGATCTCACGCACGAAATTTGGGCTACTGCTGATAGTTGTAAAAGGTTTCCACTTTTGTTTGCTTTCGTAGCTTGAATCAAAAAGTTAGAAAACTTATCGGCTACAAGTGGAAGCATGCTTTATTTCCTGAATAAGCTCATAAGAACTTATTTGACTCTTGGCTGAAGTAAAACCAAGTATTAAATGTTATTGTATGTTTGGAGATAGAAACCAGTTGCTCATATTAATGGTCTTACAAATAGCATTAGGATGTTACCTGTTGATACAGATAAGCATTTTGTCATTTAGAGTTATTAGTATGGAACTTGAAGTTTTGGTACTTTATTGTTCTCTTAAAACGGAAGACTACACCACTTTTTAGTGGTTGCTTAAAATTTATTATACTGAACAGAAAGCATTTTCCAAAGCATAATAACGATGAGACTTTCATTTCTTGAGGAAATCAGTATTATATTAGTTCTTTCTAGGAACCATTGTACTCAAAAGGAAACATACGATGGTGATGTAAGTACTGTTATTTTAATTTATCAGATCTGCACTTAATTACCCCATTATGATATTGCACAAGTTGTTTTCTGGTTCCAATTATTCTTCATTCTTTAACTCTCGTCGGATGTGCGTTTTCGTAAATATGCTTTACATAGCAGTGATAATTTTTGTATTATTTATAGGACCTTGTCACACAGTCACGATCTGGAGGAATTAATGCTTTTGGTCCAGTTGTACGGAAAAATGCATGATGTTTATTTACAAGTTACCACAACTTATTCTTAAAATTAATTGGATTAGTCATATGTCGTGAGATAATAGATTGATAGACTTATAAACTTGTCATATATTCAGAGATGCGAGAAAAGCAAGATTAAGGTCAAGGGTCAAGGCTTAAACTACTTGTCATTAATGATGCATAACTATTACAATGATAATGTTCAAAGAAAGTGATATTTGTTTTACAAAGTTGAGACATTAAAGAAAGACTATTACAGTAGGTATCGATGCTATTTGCAAATCACAGCGTTAAATTGCTCTTTCGAAAATGTCCCTAACCAGTATACTATTGGTGTAAAAATACACTTCCTTTATTTATAAGTTAATATTTGCAAAGTAATAAAATCTTACTTCAAATTCGACGGGATTAAAGACAATCATAAAGATAACATATGCATACAGTATGTAAAAACTGTTTTAAATAGATATTTTTCAGAGGTTACTTATTAATTACGAGAGAAAGTGGAAGTGCTTCGGAGATATGCTCAATAAAACGAAAGAGAATTCATAAAGTAATTTATATATTTCAAAAACATCCTGGGATTATGCATTCAGCACATCTCACGCAACTTCTAAATTTTCTTAAATTCGGTGCAAATTTAAGCAAATAGTGAATAGAACCTATAAAAACAGTTTTCAAACATAGCAGTTACACGGAAATAATTTTTATAATAGGAGATGAAAGGAAAAGTGTGCTTTTTGTCTGCATTGATAAGTGAGATAACAGTAACAACAATATAAAGTGGCAAATGCAAATTAATTATTGGTCAGAGGCAGATAAGAGCAAAAGCTGTTAAAACAAAGCGTACATTTCGCGGAATGCTATCGAAAAAATATGTGGGGAGTGTTTGCTTCTTTCCTAAAGTGGCTTTTTTTGTTGGACTATCATTGGACATTTCCGGAAAAGCTAATTCGAGAGTTTCTCCGTTCCTTTCTGAGATTTCCATCCATCCGTACATTTAAGATGCAGTGTTACTGAAGAAATTTTCGAAAAAAAAGATGCGAACCGTAGGGAATTTGGCGGAACAGATAGAGCTGAACGAAATCGTTTGATTTTCAATTTTCACCCGCTACTGTTTTGCCGTCATCAGTTTCACCGGACGAAACACTGACAAATGAAACAAACATGTCATCCAGCGTTGTTTGTGACAGTGAATAATCATCAATTCGTATGGTTTCTTGCATCTGCAACGGTTTAGTTATGATTATAATGGGCTGTTTATCACTTCATTATGTGTTGCAGCTATTTTCAATTTTCTTCGGTATAGCTGCTTCCACACTGTAACTTAAATCTAAAATGAGGAAATTTTATTTTAATTCTAAATAATTCCCAGCGAATTTGTCCTACCAATAGGCACAATTCCTTGAAATTCTGGATTTGTGCCTAGATTTTGTGGTCACACTAACAGATTTTTCAAGAAGCATTTCTCTTACTTTATCACACAGAACCAATTAATAACTTCGAGTTCAGTCCGAAAAAGTTGAAAAAAAAAATTGCCAGAATCTGAGAGCTAACCTCGCATATCACGCCATATACATCTGCAATTGTACAAGATACGTTCGGAATTTGGTAAAACATAGTTAAAAAATGTACGGCTTCCAACTGAAAAGGATGAATGTTATTAAAAGTTCATTCGAAATGACAGTAATTTTCCAGAAAACAGAACAAAATTTTTGAAACCAGATGATTTATAAATAGAAGAAAATTCGCTCTGAAGGCCTTACCCTAGCAGCAGGTAGAAGTGTTTCCATAGAACGCTGAACTTTACTGATACCGTCCTCTTCTGACAATCTGATTGTTAATGTATATCCTTCGCCAAATCTGCAAAACATCTCTAAGGGCTCACTTAGCTAGATGAAAATTTTTAAGCAAAATTTTGAGAACCCTCAACTGCGTCACTCATTAATTCCGATCAATTAATAGGTTGCAGCTCCAAGCGAAAAAGAAGGTTAAGTCCGACAAAGGAGATGCTAGAAGGAGTGAAACCCTTAAAGAGAAGCAATGGAGCATGGAGATGAATTTGAGGACGGAGTGAAATATTGAAGACAGGACAGACCTATGCTTCAGATGCTGAATAGGTCCAACACAGCGAAGTTGTCCTCTGTTCATTATCGCCACTCGACTACACAGTACTTCACACTCCTCCATGCTATGTGATGTTATCACCATCGCACGTTTATTTTTCCGAAGCTCCAGCAACAGATTCCACATGAAGCGTTGCGCTGAAGGATCCATCCCGGCACTTGGTTCGTCCTTCAAAAGTCAAAAGTATGAAGTGGTATTTTTGAAGATACATCTGCTGATAGTAAAATACCTATGTAAAGCTAATAACTCATTTCAGCGGACTATAAGGCTAACTGTTTAACCTCTAATTTCGAGAAGATAAATGCTAAATTGGCAGTCTGTTGTAGATTTGTTTTTCGATATACCAAAAATACGAAATAGAGAAGACTAAAATTGATAACTACCTAGAACTAATGAGATGTTTGTTATGTTATATATGTTATCTTCATACTTATGTATGTTGTACTTCAGTCAAATTCATTCTATTTGAAAGGATTACAAGCAGTAATAACGGCGGATCGGCGACCAAAGCAATAGCAACCGACAATTTACGCTTATTACCACCTGAATAACTTGAAGATATCTCATCAGCGTAAGGATTAAGTTGTAACTCATTCAATGCCCAATTCACCACCTGAAATTGTTAGCATACAATTAGCATACTTTTTTGAAATTATGATCCCTTCCAAATAAATCAGTTTTACCAGGTTACTTCATTAAGGTATAAGGTAGTTTTGAATATTCAGTGTTAACAGCAGCCAAACTTTGTTAGCATGAACAGCAAATAGCATAAATAGATTTAGTATCAAACGATCCTGAATGATTCTGCATAAGAATGAAACTGAATTGAATCTCAGATCTTCATTATGTACTCTGCACCACAACAAGATAACTTACCGCATCCACGTGATCTTCTTTGATTCCACGGAGAAGTGCATAGTAACTAAGGTGCTCTCTTGCTGTTAACTTTGGACTTAAAGCATCGAATTGCGGGCAGTAACCAAAACTAGTCAATCCATCGGAATTATCCTGCTCGATACTAGAAAAAAAAATCAAGCAAAATTTTCGTACTTATTTAAACTCTCAAGTAGGTGTACACCTCGCTGTTCCGTCAACTCTAATTACAAATAAGAATTCAGGAAAAGAAGCAGATGACTTTTTCTGCATGTAATTGTCACAAACTTCTCAAGAGATCTTTGCGAATCACCGAATGGCTTCATTAATTATAACCTCTTGTTATTAATAAGAATATCACCACCGCCAATCGACACTTGTCCAGTCAGTATACGAAACATGGTTGTTTTTCCGGCTCCATTTATGCCCAAAAGTCCAAAGCATTCACCTTTTTTGACTGCGAATGAAACATTATGCAGTGCTAATGTTTGTCCATCATAGGACTGAAAAAAATGCAATCGTTTTTTTTGGCTCCCTACACTGTTTAGCATTCTTAGGTGTAGTATACCTTCGACACATTCCTGACAATTAGCCTGTAATTGTCCTTTGGTTTTGAACTTAGCTGATCCACTCGTTTATGCTCTACTAAAACATCTTCATCCAACTCAGATTCTTTCATGTTAGCTAACAGTTTCATTGTTCGCACAAATTCTCCATATCTACAAATATTTCAGTTTTCGTCAATTTAATAGATTAAAACGTACATTCAAATTTCAAATGATCAGCTGCTAACTTCCAGTTCTCTTCAAGTTCATTACATTGGATGCTTATGCTAATCAGTCTACGAGTAAAATATCAAAAACTTTGCAGTATTACTCCTTATTAAAATTCACTTTTTTTTTGCAAATTTTGAATAATTTAAAAAATCCGTCCAAAATAAAAATTTATATCTGCAGATTTTAAACGAATCATTATTTCCAAATTTCAGAACTTTTGGCAGTTCCTCAAAGAAAAAAAAAAAATATTTTAGTCACTAATACACAAAGCAATAGGCCCAGACCGAAATACCTCAGTACCTTTAGATTAATGAGCGGTGTGTATATCATTCCATAACACACTTACTTTTTACATGAACTTAAGCGATGACGATATTCAATTATAAGTAAGAACAATGAAGAGAAAAAAAATTCTATAATAAGTGCCACCAAATGTTTTCCCATCAAATGCCATTCAAGTGGATTGGACAGTGATAGATTCTGAATCTGATCCTTCCGATTTATATCTTCTGAAATTCAAAGGATGAATGAAGTGATAGAAATGATAAGTGATATAGGGTCATTACTATCGAATCTGATGAAAATGATCGATGGTTTAAGTTTATTAAGTTGAACTAATCGAATAAATATGTCAAATTTGCAACATACTGAGATACATTTCGCTCTGTTTTCGTAAAATACCAAGAAAACTAAGTCGATAGGCAGCCATTCCCAGATTGTAGTGAGGAAGTACCATAAATAGTATGCTGCAGATTTTATAAGCTATCACCAAAGCTTCGTCCTTCAAATTTTAGAAAAAGAATTAAAGAAGTTATTTCTAGTGTCTTTGAATGACATTAACAATGAATACTGCTTTTTAAAACGGCATATTTTATTGAAACCTTTTAAAAATTCAACAGAAAACAACTGAAAACTTCTAAGCTCCAAAGATTTAAAAGAAAAGTATAATTTCTAGTCTCTACCGTTGTTACCTTTAATAACTGACTCTCCAAGAAAATAACTATGGTAGTGCAATTTGCTCCAAGGAAGAAAAATCCAACACCAATAACGATATAAGCCAAGGAAGGCAGGTTGAACACTGTCTGACACAGGTAGGTTAGGGAAATTAGTGATAATCTAAAATAAATAGAGCCGGAAATTAAATTCTTTGGATGTTTTTGGTACGAAAGTAGGAAGGAAACTTTACCCAGCACAAAATAGTAGGAAGAAGAGTGAAGCCGAATAAAAAGGAATGATAACAAAGTGGTCTACTTCCAGCAAATTATATGAAATGACAATAAGAGCAGCGACTAATAAATATATCACCTGAAGCGAAACATTACTGCGCTAAAGGCATTTCATAGTGCCAAAGTGAGTGAAATTCTATTCCACTGTTACAGTGGATTCTTTGAAATCCTGCGAGAAATTTCGTTCTCACAGGAAATAAATCTTTGAGAAAAATGAACTAGAAGGAAGAGTCTGCTGAATGGAAACATACAGTATCAAATGTGAAATTAGCAGGCCAATAGACAAGAGGAGTAAGACCTGAGATTCTCTGCAAATGTTTACTTAGGGACACACGTTCCTCAACAAGTGGTAAGCAGAAGCACGCCGTAAGGAGTGAAACAGACAGAAGTAACAAAACTATCCGAAAGGACACCATCCTGATTCTAAAATAAAAATAAATTAATGAGTTACTGCGAAAAAAAAAAATCTTTACAAATCGTAAGAGAAAATAATTTGACCGAATATTTCACATTACTCTCTTATTTTCTGATGGCTATTATATCTCAATCGTGGTATAAAAAGTACAAATAGTGTAAAATATAAAAAAGGAAAAGTACAACATTTGAAGTAAAATCGAAACAAATATTCGGTCAGCCGTCAAGAATTGCAAAAAGGTTGTAAGAAGAATGGCACTACTCAAGCCTCAGTGGTTTCTATCAGTGATAACTTACAGAGGAACACTGCGACTGTATGATGACAAGCTGTAATTCATCGGATGCGAATAAGTGAGAATTCCAATACTTGCAGGATCTGATGAACTCAGAGAGCGCAAAACTGCGTTGTGATATGCGTTGATGAAAATGGGCAACGAATGCCACAATTTATTGTTGAACCATATCTGAAGCACATTTTGTCGTAAGAACGGAAGCTTTTGCTGCTCAAAACAATCCGGAATAGAATGTATTCCCCGCTATAGCAAAATACAATTCGGCTCACATTTCCTCACTTTAGCACTATCGGGCTTATTTCCATGCAAAAAGAGCACTTCTTCCAACTATTAGCCATTTCTTCTCCTGAACAATCTGTTTCACTTGTACTGAAGTCCTCTACTTTCAGTTGTTCACTCAGATCAACATTTTAGAACGGATTCTACTCACGCTTTCTTTCTTGTTTTACCTTTGAGTCCAGAATTACTTACAGATCCCTATTCCTATTCCAATAAAAACCACAAATTTCTACAAAGTGCAGATGTTTTCTTTCACACGGATGGCCATGGCAAAGAATCTACAGTTGCTTATAATTCCTCCATATCTCGAATGGATTCATTTTTCGTGATATCGGATAAATCGTCTTTCATATACTTTGACTACTGTAATTCTTTGTTTCAGCGAAATAACTTCCTGGAAACATAACATGTCCACCCTATGCTGACGATCATCTCTGAGAACATTTGGAATACTGTCGGTGAAGAAAATACTGGATCACAGTTCCTCGCCTTTACTTTCATCTCTCAAACCAGTGCCCGGGATTGTAAGAGTGGTTGTTTAATCTGAATCTAGTCATTCCTGCAGTCGATTAACTTTCTTGATTAATTTTCTGGAATTAATTCGTAGTACAACGTGACTATTTAATCTTAGCTTTCGTGATCCATTTTTTCACACAGCGTAAGTGGCAAATCTCCTGTAAGTTTCGCATTATCCTTTCATATATTTCTTTTTACTAAAGGGTTTGGGTGGCAATTTTTTTAAAAACAAATTATTTCATTGTGCCGAAACTTCACACTTACTGACTTCTGACTTCGTCGTTATTATTATTATTACAACTTTATTTCCTTTAAAGGCCACATTCAAATCGTAACAGCTTCCATTCCTCTGCTTTGAAACCACTGAATAGTGCGGAATATTGCTCCTGTGGCAGGCAGAACGTAATACGGCAGACAAATTCCACTTTACTTCATTCGTGAAGTATCCAGACATGAGAAAAGATATTCGAATTTCAGAGAGAAACAGCTTTTCATGTTGTTATTGCAACTACAGCCGAAAAAGAATGCTTGGATGTGACTGTCACACAACCATACCACCATTTTTTGTTCTAATGGCAATAGTTCATAGAATTATTTATGTACAGTGTTTGCAATCAGTCAACTTCTAATGACAGTCCTTAATTTCCGTGCGAAATATTTCAACTAAAAGTTACCTTGCCATTTTCTTCCGTATCGAAATTAGCCATTGAAACGGCAACAAGATCCTTGAAAGTTTTATTCTGAGGCTTGAATGGATCCTCAACAAAGCTTACATTGGATATAGCACGCTGCCAATCGATGTTCAATACTTTCGATGCCTTCTCCATTAAAGTCACTTTAAGAACAGAGACACAAAATCAAAAAGAGAAACAAGAAAAAAACTTCAAAAGCAAATAATTCAAAATTGCTCGCCCAATTTTGGCCAGAAATTCTTGTGTTTACAAAAGTTTCTATGGATTACTTATTAGAACCCAGTTATAAAACTTGTAAAAGAAAGAGAATCGATACTTACATGAATTGTACCAACCAATTTGAGCATATCTCTTTTCTGTAACATTTAATGCAACTTCGTTGAACTGTGCAAACTGCCAGCCTCCAATCCTTAAAAATATGAGAACTTTAGATCAAATTAATATTTCAGAATTATACATCGAAATTTGAATATTATGAGATTATTTTGAGAACTGGATGATAAGGACGCAAAACGCATAAGAAGTTAAATGCTTTAACATACAGAACTATAAAACGATGCATCTCACACTAAACTGGAACCGATAATAAATAGAACATTAGGTGCTGTTTTTGTTATTTTTTTGATATATGAATATTAATCCAACTACTAATCCAAAAATTAAAATTAAATCCATAAAATTGTACTACTCTTTTTGAATTTAAACCAAAAATTTGGAGGTATTAAAATAAAGCAGTAACTAACTAACATCAAATGTTTAGCAGTTATATCAGAAGTGATTAGTCGAAACTGTGAAATATTGTGGTAAGTAACATCATAAATGATATTGGCAGTTGGAAGTGTCACATTATCCAAATCATAATCAAAAACATTTTCCGTTGTACAGTTCCAACCAAATGAATCACAACTACAGCTTAAACAAAACAACACAAGCTCACCGTTGTTAATTAATTTCAATCTTCAAATATTCAACAATTTGAAACTTTACATGTTAAATGAGGTATTTAATAAATTGAGAATGGAACAGTGAGAAATTAATCAAAAGAGTATATCCAAGTTACTTTCTCTGTCCCTTTTCCCATTTCGACTTCAATAGAAGCACTTTTAGAATTTCTTGAGAACGATTATACGAAATAGTGAATAATTTGACTTAAACTTCTGAACAGTTTTTCGAGTTAGCATCAATTAAACCTAAACTATTGGATAATTATTACCGCGTACTGCTGCTTCAAACAAAATTTACTTCTGTGGAATATTGAAAGCAGCAAGCCTTGATGGTAGATTGAGGTTTGTTAAGAAGGTGGCGTTGGTGTAACAGGCATATTTGGTTCCATCCAAAGCTGGACTGAAATCCGAAAAAAGGATTGAGTTTGGAAGTTCCAATTTAGGAAGTTATTCACCTTTAAAATTTCGGCATTTTAAAACTGGAATTGTAGAATCATGATTACCTAAGAGGACTATTAGTGTTACATCGAACATCCGTTCCTGGAAATGCCGTCATAGCCTTAAGATAACTTTCACTTTTCGTAGATTCATTTTGGTTCTCGAGACTGAAAGAATATTCATCAGTTATCTACAGCGTTATCAGATGTATTAACGGTCGAACATTTAGAGAACAAAAAGTGATTTAAATACAACGAGAAATTTAATGCATGAATTATTGCATACAAAACCTGAAATAGCTCAACGTCCAATTCCCGTAAATTCCACTAATAAGTTCTAATGGAGCTGCTGTTTCTGGCCTGTAGTTCGCATACTCTTTAGTGACAATTTTATTGTATATTTCAGCCCCAAGTAATAGGAAAATTGGTATCCAAATCTAAAAAACATTCCCTGTTGATAAAAATGACTTGAAAATTCAGAAATAATGAAATGTCAGAAATAAACAGGAATAAAAAAATGATAAAAGAAGTCATCATAATGATAACGAGATTTGGTGATAACAAGATCACCATGAGTAACATCATCATTACCATGAAGTACTCGAGATCAAATGGAATTTTATACCGTAAATAACATTTCAAACCGATCTATTCTGAAATTTTCAAGCATGTTGGGCAAAGATGGCAATACAATTCAAGACAATTTTCATTTGATTTGAGAAATAATTTTATCCAAACCTGAATGAATATGACCGTGATGTTTCGTTTGGATTCATTCAAACGTTTCTTGATAACGGCTTTGAAGTGCTGCTTTCGTAAAAGGGTTTTATTGCGTATATATTGTACTGAAGGATGCTCACGACCTGCAGAGTTTGTTATATGTGAAATATATAATTTTAGATCAGGCCGAGAAAACTTCAAAATCTGCCACAAATGACGCTTCCTGCAAATTTTACTACTTTGCTTCAAATTAACTTTCATGTTAACCTATAATTCAAGCTTTCTTTTATTTGAATGAAAATATATTTTTATTGTTTTACATATTTTTCCCTAAATTCTGTAATTTTAAGGATACATCGTGTACTTGAGCATGTCTGGTATCGAAGAAAACATTAGTAACTACTACACACCTATTGTAATTATTGAAAGTGGTGTGTTTGGAGATCTTTCTGAAAAGTTATCGTTTACGGTGTATGGCTGGTTGAAACGTCTCTTGAAAAGTTTAGGGAAACAAGATCCATGATAATCCTTCTTTAGAACACGAGCTTCGAGGCTCGCTAATTGCATAAAAATCTATAAGAATGTTTGGGAAAATGAGGCACAACATCATCTCCCAAATAAAATTAAAAAAAATAAGTTTTTGGTGCTAATTACAATCGGTAGCTAGTAAACATGAAAACTGAAATTGAAGAAGTCATAAATTAACATTTTTTTTATTCAAAAAAGGAATTTTAAAACATGGCCAGTTTTACAGATTTTACTGGAGAGCTGATTTCGAGCCAAACTAGCTGTCATTTAAACAGACGAAAGTGTTGAATTTGAAGTTCCAGGCCAAATAACCTGCCTGCTGAAGTGTTGGAGCGGTAATGCTATAATTCATTATACCTAATTCATTCTTCGATTTTTCGATTTTTTCAAATAATCTGCAAGTGATTTTGCATGTAAATAAGTAAAAAGTATAAAAGTTGTGCACTATTTCAAAAAAAAAAGACAGAGTGAAAGTAGATTTTAAAGAGTAACAGTTTGATAAGAGATTGTTAATCAAGAATTTTTTTGAGAAATCCCACTGAAATAATATGTAATCGAATCATTTTTTTTTTTTGTAAAAAGAAATAAATTTCTTTTCTGCAAAATATTTGCCAGTCAAATTTTCTCCTGACAAAAACGAGTGATTTAATTTGCAATATCATGATTATTAATCGGCTAACAGAAAAACCTTTTTAATTGTTGGGCAGTTAAATTGATAGGTAAACGGTATGATTCTTCATTTTCAAACCGTTCAACCAGTACACAGCTCCCACCAGTCTGCTTTATTAGATAACTTTCCAAAGAACTCTCCAGCACTTCAGTTGTATTCTAAAAGATAAAATCGAAAATCCGCCAAGTTTTCAGTCACTTTAGATGTTAATTAATGCAGCAATCATGCGTGTATTCATCTTCAGTATTCTCAGTCTCAAGTTGCATAAGAAAAATCTCACTTCAAATTTCACTAAATGATTACAAACGACGATACCGGTGCTTTCAAAATATTCAAATAGAGACCACTCCCAAATTTCTTTTTCAAAAACAACGATGAGCCTGCAACTTGAAGTTGTCCTTCTGATATGATTGCAATACGATCGGCCAACAAATCTGCTTCATCCATATGATGTGTGGACAAGATTACTGTACGTCCTGGGAAAATTATAAGGAGAAAGATAGACCGAACTAAACAACTCAAGAGAACTGCTTGAATTTCGCTCACTTCAGCTCTTCCTTCACTAATTCCGAAAGTCTGCGGATAAAAGCCAACCTTTCTTGTTCCTTATCAAGATATCCCAAATTGAGCGTCGAGCGCGGGGATCCACACCAGCTGTAGGTTCATCAAGAATTAGCAATTTCGAACCACCGATCAGAGCGATACCGATACATAACTTACGCTTCATACCACCTGCAACTGAATTCTGCAATATTTATCCTAAATTACATTGTGTAAAACTGCGTGCAACATGCAAAAGCTTACCTGAAAGATGGCTAGCAAATTTGTTCCTTGAATCAATTAAGCCAAGATTTGCTATAGTTTCACTGACCTCATCATCAAGCCTCTCCTTTGGAATGCCTTTTAAAGCACCGTAAAACTGCAGATGTTCGGTGACAGTTAATCTAAAAAAAATTAAAGAAATCAGTAAGCTTCAAACATCTAACAGCTACTGATCACGCAGAGACTGTTGAAAAAGTTTGAAAAAAAAACCAACTTGTCGAAGAGAGTATTATGCTGTAGACACACGCCAGTGATATTACGTATGGCACGTACGTCTTTTTGAAGATTTAAACCATAAATGAACACTCTGCCTGATGTCGGTTGTGTCAAGCCAGTTAAAATTGAACTGGAAAATTTTTTTTGCAGGATTTGGAAAATTTCCAATTCTTAAATTGAGACAAACTTTTAAAAGAAGTAAATTGAATCATACATAGCTGTTGTTTTCCCAGCACCATTACGGCCGAGTAAAGCAGTTATCTGTGATTCGTAAAAGCGCATGTTTAAGTTATCCAGCTGAAACGATCAATGCAGATATATTTAGAACCTTAAACTTCATTTCTTCGAATGACTCAGTGATACATTTGATGTACAATACCTCTTCAATCACTACTTATTTCCCGGAAACTTGTCTGATCTGAATTCGTTTATTAAGAAGTATTACCTGGTGATTCAAATTTTATCTTATAACTAATTTGTTATGTTCAATAACGTACTGCTTTGGTTCCATTCTCGTAGACTTTAAAAAGGCTAGAAATGCTAACTGCAAGCTTCAAATCAGTTGGTTCTCGTTCAAAATGATCTGTAATAGTGTAATGATAAGAATAATAAAATGATAATCAAAATAATAATTATGATAGCTACAAAAATTATGAAAATGAAACGGTTTTTACCTGACGTTTCGATGGGATTTGTCGAATCAGCTTTCGATATTGTATCTATCATGTATTTATCACCTAACCAATATCGCTTGGTAATAAAAAAATAAAAAGGTTGCGGAACACCATAAATACCTACGATTAAGATTTTAATTGGTATAGCTGCTAAAGATTAGCAATAGCAACAATCATGAATGCGATGAAATTAATTTCAGATTTGGTCATATTAAAATTCAAATAATACCAAACTTACCAGGAAAAACAACACTGATATACCAAGCCAAAAGCGTATAGATAAATGTATCTAATGTAAATGCTAGCAGTACTGTTGACAATGTAATATTTGATTCTGCAATAATGAAACAATTACTCGGTTTATTACAGACACAAATTGAAAAAAAAAAATTATCATAAATCATTGCTATCAGTAGCTTCAGTTGGAATTCTTCTGAAGTTTTTTTTTTACTAAATGAAAATGGCTGTTTCCAAGCTGTTTCCTAAAATAATTTTTGCAATATTTCAGTAGCTCATTCCCTTTTTTTTTAAATTTGCAATTAAATGTCATCTTCTATGCTTCGAATTATTATCTAGTTGGCATTTTCCTGAACACTCAAATAGATCTCAATCAAATAGCATTGGTGTTGTTTGACGAAAGTGAAAACCTGATCTTCCTCACTAACCTGGAACACCGATGGAAAGAACGGATGACCAGTCGGTGATGAAACTAATATCTGCTAGATAGATCAATTCAAAACCATACGCTACCGTTGTTTGAGGAAAAAGCAGCTAAAAGCACACTTTGCATTAATGAAAAGAAATTGACTGAAGAAGGATGATAATGTATCGCAATTAGAACTTACCGTAATCATCAGATATGTTGAGGACTGTATTCGGAACGAGATCTGGTACGGAAAGAAAAGGAGGAAGAATAGGCCAGCAGTGCTCACTGACGCAATGTTCGTTCGAGAAAATAACGTTGAGATAAAAACACACTGTGCTACACAGGAAACTGAGAAGAATGTGAAATAAATAATTAGAAAGGAGAAGTTCGTGGCTGGCAAAAGCATTCCAAACTAAAATTCAAACTTATTCACTACTTCATAATGAGAAGGAAGACGTTTCGGTTTTTTTTCGTGACTAATTTCAATGCATCTTCAAGATTTTCTCTCCGGGGAAAATCACGACGACAGTTGTGACCCCCACGACAATATGTAAGTTATGCGAAAAAATGAATCTTAAATATAGCTGAAATATATTGGAGATAACAACCTTAAGCAAAATGCAAATGAAAATATTCGAGACAAAAGTAAGAATGAGAGAGTGTAAACTCCATGAAATCCAGTGCACAGAATCACCAAGTCCCATTATTCGCATCATTTCTTTCAGTCGCATTTCTTTCTCATAAACAATATTTTTTACTAGTAGTGCTGATGGTAACATCCAGGATAAAATGATAAACATCCCAAGGAAATCGAGCATATAGAATCTGGAGAACGGACTGTATTAGAAATCTATCATACACAGAAAACCGGAGTATTGCTATCAGATTTCCTCTTCATATCTAAATTTTCAGCTATTTTATTTCAGGCTTTTCACATGTCCCGTCACAAATTTTTCTTATATTTCAAATTAGTTCGTCTCATCACAACTTGCATGTGATGATGAAGAACGGTTAGATTGTTCGAAATTTCAAATTAACAAACTCAGATGATATAGACCATACTTATCAATTTTAACACATTTATAAGGTTCCTGTTGCGCGTACAAACCCGTCGAGTACTTCTGACCGGTAGCATTTTCAATTAAAATTTTATCGATAGCTTCTTGCAAAAAGCTGAATCCAAATGTCAAATATTTTAAATCAATCAAAAAATTGTCGCGTGATGTTTGATGAGCAATTGAATCCATCATTGCTCTTGTTGCTGAAAATATCAAATCAGTTTGAGTTTCTAAACAGCAAAAGCTGCAAACTTCCTTCAAATTTATATAAGTTATGTTTATTAATTTCAACACATTCAAACTTATATAAAATTTTAAACTCCAAATATTTTATAAAGACGAGTTTTTTGCATTACTCACAACAACAAATACCTGTTAAGTTTTCACAGTCAACAAACTTACAATCAATATAGTCAGGTGGGTAACGGATTTTGTAAGTTACCACAGGTGGAAAACTTGTGGAATTTTGATTCACATTAAGGAAGACAATTCCAGCCATGTATTGCTTGTAATCCATTAAGCATAAAGCACGATCGATCATTTCCTTCTCATCAGAAACAGTTACAAAACGATCGAATAAGAAGCACTAGAACGAGGATAAAATTAAACATTAAACTTCATTTTAAAATTTTAAATTTATAGCTAACCTGTAAGATTTCCTCCAGCTGCAGTGTTATGAATCTGGTGCGCATAAGCAGGGACGATGGATCAGAAGAAGTATTGAACATATCGGACAATATCGATGAGAGAGGCGCAACTAAATCATTACTTAAGGCACCTGATTTTTCCAGCATCTTCAGGAATTTTATTATATTCTGCAAATGCCTTTTGGATTTATTCAGCAGTTGGCAGCAAATAAAGATTTTAAAGAATTTTAAAATATGCACTTAATCCTTCTAATGACTTCTGTATGTTTACAAATTTTGCGGTAAAAAAAAAAGGAAAATACTTTAGAGGCTGGGCGAAGTTTGCTTTCAAATAAAACATTTTGTAAAGATGGCGCCAAACGATTAAAATTAATGATTGAGCTTCGCAGCAAACTGATCCACCGAAGCGATGCTGATATCTGAAACTCATTCTGCAAAAGCGTAAAGTGACTGACTTGATACTTAGCTCTAACTGAGAAACTTAAGTACCTAGACGGCATAGAGGATGTAGTTCCAGATACTTCACTGCAGGAAAACAGAAAAAAAATAAATGGAGCTGTACAAGTTTTGCAATAGGCTAATCCAAATCGGTCTAGGCATAATACAGAATTTCTATCTTACATGTATGATAACACCTGATAATGAGTTTATTATTATTAATAACAATTAATAATAATAATAATAATTAATAATAATAATAATAATAATTAATAATAATAATAATTAATAATAATAATAATTATTAATAATAATAATAACAATAATAACAATAATAATAATAATAGCTCAACATAAAGTACTAAAAATCTATGAGGGATCACCTTTTCGGCGAATTCATTAACAATGGGAGAAGCAGGGGCCAGGAGAATGTAGCCGTTGATGATCGGCATGATTTGCGACAAGGCGATACCTTCCAAGAAGGAGCAGTTCATTTCTGGAATCAGTGTTTCTAGAAAACATCGAGACGGAAGCAAGATTATATCATAAGTTAGGTATGCTACTGTCGTCCGTACCTGAACGAACTGGAATGGCACCACAGAATTGTTTCTGCTTTTCATACCGTTCACCACGTCCAGGTGTTACGTAACGCAAAAAATTGTATATTTTATTCCTATCCTCATCGTATGCATTTGTTGCTGCTCCTTCAGAAACAAATGTTCCCTCATCCGAATTTCTATCGAATGCTGAATAAGTTTTTGAAGTTTATTAATGCTTTTAATTGAATTAATTTAAATCAAGTATTTTTTTGAAATTTATCTAATACATTTAATTGGATTAATCCAATTAAGTATCAGTTAAACTATTTTCAACAAAAAAAGTTCCATGAAACCTCATGGTGTTGACTGATATCAACGTTAAAAGCGATCGAAAAATTGCCGAATTAACTCACGCGAAAAAAAGAAAATTGACTGAAATATTCAGACGATTGATTGTAACGATTTAAAGATTTAAAACTATTTATAATTAGGTTTGCAACTAATTGATTAATTAAAGACATAATTTTATGTCACAATAACAATTAAATAATCATAACTAAATATATTATTATAATTAAGTTTCTAATTAAAGACTTTAATTTATGATTAAAGATTTACAATTATTTACAGATTTGTAATTGATTACAATAATTTTAAAAGTTTATAATTATTACATAAAAGTTTATTTAAAAATATTATCGATCCTAACTTACGGTTATTGCCGCAATACAATTCATTTACAACTGAAGTATGGTTACTGAAATCAACTACTGATAAAGTTGAGATCAACTTTCTGATCACTTGGTCGTCCAAAAAATCACGTAATGATTTAAACATTTTAATTAATTCCTTGTATTGCATATCGCTCTTATTTGCTGATGCAAATTTGAACCACTGAAAACATTTGTTTGGAAGCTGACATTACAAAACACATTTATCAAAACTTCCAAACTTTATATGTCATTAACATTATCATCAAATTCTTAGATTTTCCATCTCTAAACTCTTTCGCTTTCGTCATTTACACTGAAATTTCCAACCACAAATAAAACAGTACATTGTGCAATGCTTTGAAGAACACTTGATTTGTTTCGGCAGTATTAGTTCGCACGATATATGCCGGCATTTTGCTTTCAAGTTGTTTACACAACAAAGTTGAGACAACCATGTCCTCTGGAGGAACTGAGTCTCCGAAATGATGCATCAAATTGCACAGAAAAGGAATTTCCTTTGAAGTTAAGCCACCACTGCTTGCCAAGTGTGAAATCTAAATGACCAGAAGAGAAATTATACACAGCGTAATGAACTGAGTATACTGCTAGTAATTAAACTTCGCAAAGTTCGCCAAATAATTCAATAGACCTCCTTGAGCATTTGCATGCCGTATAGTCGTGTGATTTCAATGTGACTTAAGTGGTCATCGTTACCATTCAACATCCTTTTAAAAAATTCGGTCGCATTATCAGATGAATTGAAGACTGAATTCGAAGGAATAAGTTCTCGAAAGACTTGTGGTGTGGAACTTGAGAACAGATCAATTAACGAGATAATCGAATCCCATCGACTGCTCCATTTTTCTGGTTCTGAACCCACTGACGAATATATTTCTGCTATAATCCTGGCAATTGTAACGACGCTGCAATTATAAATTTGCATTTTAATTCCCATTAAAATATCTGCTTACGGTCGAAGACAATTCGGAAATCCATACAAAGGTATAAGTTAGGAATTTGGTTCACGTTGATAAAATCTTCTTTCTAAATTCGACTTGAAAGCTTATTTTGAATTAACGCTTTAACACTTACAGCGACTGTTTACGAGTGTCACTATTAATTTTGGCAGTGTCGTCACCTGACGTTGGACTGGCATGGCAGGGATTTGAGAAGGAGCACAAATAACTTTGAAGAAAAGGCATTATTCCAGCAGATGGAAAAGCCTTTGCGTCGTAATGACCTAAAATAACGTCTTTGTGGGCAGAAAATAACAAAACCAAGAAGAATATTTAGCAGTGGATTTTGACTTGAAAATAGCCATATATTCGTACTTTTAATGTAGAAGAGGGAAATTCATTACAATATGAACTAAACGAACAGCCGCTTCCAAAAGTGTAACTTACATATTGGATGTGTTTCCGTGAAATTCCTCGTTCTCACTAATGCAAGAATACCAAAGAGAAGAATTGGCACTAATAATTCGAGACTCAGCCAAATCTAAGTATCCAATTTTTAAATCTTTTTCTAAATTTTAGAATTGGTTATAAAAATGCACTCCCACAGCTCAAAATGTTTCAGAACAATTCACTGAATTGAAAACTGATGACTCTTTGTGGAAGTACTCTTCCCTTCGAATCAAGGAATAAACTGCTTGAATCTTTTCGCATAAAACTCTCAAAATAGACAAATTACAAACTTTCTGTCTCTTTCTGATTAGAGTACTTTTCCACATCAACAGCAGCAGCTGCTTCCACAACGGTAGCATTTTATAAAAATCTGAAACGGCTTGAAATTTAAATAATCATCAACACATACTGAAAGAATTCCTTTTGAAACTTGCACAAAATGTTGCTACTTATATAGTTTAAATTTGGCAACTGAAATGTGAATGTTACAATTTGTATGAAAATACCAACACTTCTTTCACTTTCCACTGATCAATTTTGCTTTTCATGCATTGCTCTAGTACGGTGACGTGTAGAGTTACGGTAGTTTATGATCCGTCAGTCTTCAAAAAAATAAATAAATAAAAATTATTCATTTGCTACCATACATTTCTTGGAGAGGCATCGATAAGTCGCTTGTAAGATAAAATTTAAGAAATTTATTTCTTTTTAATTTCAGATTTGAAACAAATGGCAAAAAATGCTTCAAGAAGCATCAAATAGTGGCATTAACTGTAAGCTATTGATTCGATATATTTATGTCAGAGTAAGTTAATATTCATCTTACAATCACCCACAGAGGTAAATTTCACAGAAATTCGCAGAAAAAATCGCTATATTATACACGTTATTCATATCCTTACTTGAATCTCCTTATAAACTAATGTAAAGTCTAAGCCACTGTAAGCTGAAGTTAAAACACGAAAACTTTTCATTTCAATTCAAAATCAAACAGGTAAGATCCCCTAAATTAAGACTTCAAATGAAATTTTGGACGAATAAGGAAAATTTAATTGAATCCTGAAATTTTAAGATGATTTATCATGCAATTTCATAAACAGACTAGAGTTACACATTACCATTCGGATCAAATTTTACAAAGAATTTCACAGCTACCAGTCAGTTTAACACCTACAGAAAGGCAGCGGACAAAACCATTATATAAAAAGAAGAAACGAAATCAAATGACCAAAAAATGGCCTTAAAAATTATACAATTAGAAATATGCAAAATGGATAGAACTATAATAGAACGATCACAAACCACCGACTGCTCGTAAACAATTTTGAAATGAGGCAATTAAAAACTTTTATGATTTCAAAAGTAATTTACTTAAGGGAAGTAACAACAGAAAAAAATGGTCAAACATTTATATGCAAAATGTTGACATTGTCATTATGAATGAAAATTGATTATGCGAAATATTTCTTTTGCTCCCATTGACGCCGTTATTCATGAATGATTTTCTGTTATAAAAAGATGAAATGTCCAGCAATTCTTTTCTACTAACTAAAAAAATAAATTAAAAAAGAAGGAAAAAGAGTGAAGAAAATTTGCCGACGACAAAATATCAGTCCAGCGATGATAACTAACTATAAGAGTAGTAAGGAACAGATAAAAGATGACAGTATCAAATGGGAATTGTCAGTTGCTCTTGTAACCTACTTTTTTTTTCAAGTCTAACTCTTAGAATCCAGTTCGCAAATCTTAGTTTCTAGGCCAACACAATGAATGGTGAATAGCTTCAATTCTGATTTCAAATCAATTCTTTCAAAAAAATGGATGTGAAAAAGAAATATGAGCATGGCCGCATTTGAAAGAGAATCACAATACTTAATTTATATGCAAGATAAACCTGTTAAACTGAACTCAGACTTCTCAGCAGCGATAACAATACACTTGAGCTTGTAAATTAAATCAATATGCTGATAGTGTGATGATAATGCTCCAAGGTCTATTATAAATTAGTTTAAATGTATTTGAGAGAAGGAAAATGATTCTCAAATCATAATTTTACTTAATCTTATGCATCTATTTTCCTTTCAAAAATCATATCATTTTGTAGCAAGATGAACATTAAATTATTCTGGGAGATAAAACTGAATGGGGATTAAAATTGAATTTCAGTATTGCAACGAAAACAAACAAAAAATTATGAAAACAAGTATCACATGCGCAATCACTCACACTTATTCCTGCCTGACTGACAAGGATTAACCGCTATCACTACTATTTCTGCCATCTCATCATTTTACCTCTTTTTACCCAACCAGTTAAATTATTCAATTAATCTCTTATAAACATGCAATAGGTAACTGTCAATTCGCAAATCTAAAATTTAAAATTTAAATTTGATTTAAAACTGATTAAGGAAAAGTCATTATTTGCTTTCCAAGATCTATGATTGTGCCTGTTCATGTGGAGTGGTGGTCCAGACAGACGGACAATCTCAAACATATGTTGTTAAGACAAGGAATTCGACCTAAGGCTCGAAACGTTCCCAACTTAATTAACCATTTTGTGCGCAAGTTTCCAGCAACTGCCGTCAATAAGAAGAGCAAATCGAAAAATACATGTATCAGTGATGAAGATTGTACAGGTGCATCCTTTCAGCTTCAACTATAATTTGCACACCTTTCATTTTTTGCCCTACAAGTAAGCAGCTCTGATATGATCACAACGATGAATTAATCGAAAAAAAAAAAAAAAAAAACAAACAACAAAATCAACAATAGGAAAGGAAAACTAGAACGCTATGATAAATTTAGTGCTAAAGAAATGATGTGACAGAGTGAAAAAAAGAGTAATACATAGAAAGAAATGCCAGTATTATGTTGTCGGTGTAAGCCACAACATAGCAACCATTTGGTTTTAATTTTCCCCGAGAAAAGAACATATCGTTCGCCATCTTATATGAGTTACCTGACTGAAACGAATCCTTTCTTTTCACTTCACGATTCATCCACTGATAGCACTCCTATCCATTCTCTATCAATTTTATAATCTTTGCAAGTTAAGAAATGACTTAGCTAACATCGACCCATCTGTTCAAACACCATATAAATAACTTTTCTACTCCAACCAACTAGCAGTCATCGATTTGCCTCTTCGCCCTTTATTATTTCACTTAGCAAGACGAAGTGATTTCATAGCGCTATCAGCATAATGATGCAATACTCTGACACAATTTAGCAAACCAAGATTATTTTCGCTGTTTAGGAGCCTAGTTTCGGATTTCTCTTGTGATGTGTGAGACGTTGGCCGTGTCCGAGAGTGGACTTCTAGGTACCTTAGTTGGGACGTGGAGATTATGTAGAAGTTGTTTAGGTGACGACAGGTATGCTCCTAATTAGCTACAGCTGATAGTAGACGGAAGTGCTACGTATCAGAAATTTCTTTCTCGCCTAATATGAATACTTTCCCACTGGAACTTCTGCTTGGTTGTGGATAATTATGAACATTGTATTTCTAGTTAGTTGAAGTTTCTTGCGCTTTGTCTTACATGGTCGGGTATCACTGGCAGAATACTTTCATAACGT
The DNA here is from genome assembly GCA_003640385.1 of Setaria digitata. Lineage (NCBI taxonomy): Eukaryota > Metazoa > Nematoda > Chromadorea > Rhabditida > Setariidae > Setaria > Setaria digitata. The sequence goes on from RCAB01000099.1 coordinate 96,299, forward strand.
GCGCCTTATAAGTCATTGGATTTTCTAACATTCAGTTGTTGGATCACGAGATCTGTTTGTTGAATTAAGTCAAAAATTCAGCAAGTTATATTTGATGAATAGAGATAGAGAGTAGTATAAATTGGATTCAACGTCGTTTTGGAGGTTTACTTTTTGCCTTGGAATTGTGAGCTCTCTCAAACAAACGAAGGATAGTTATCGAAAAAAAATAATTGCCCAGGTTATTTCTCTGCGCTCATAATTTTACTTCACCGTATCATGCGACATAACTGTTCGTTTTCAGCCCTTGCTGCTGTTATTGTGAAAAATTACATACCAATCATGTCGCAAGCACAGGATGAAGCCGTGGCAGCTGAGTTAAAGAAAAAACGTACGTTCAAGAAATTCACATATAGAGGTGTCGATTTGGATCAGCTTCTGGATTTGAATCGGTTAGTATTAAGGACTCTGTATTCAACACCTGATGGAGTTTTCATCATAATTACTGACAACTCAGGCGTAGAAATAGATGGACAAAGACTGCTTTACTAAAATCTGTTAAAAGAAATTTGTTTTTTTAGTGACCAACTGGCAAAATTATTGCCTTGTCGTGCCCGTCGACGCTTGGCTCGTGGCCTAAAACGAAAACACTTAGCATTCCTGAATCGGTTAAGGAAAGCAAAGAAAGAAGCTGCTTTACATGAAAAACCAGCCACAATTAAAACTCATTTACGTGATATGATCGTACTGCCCGAAATGGTTGGATCAGTCGTTGGAGTATATAACGGAAAAGTTTTCAATCAGGTACATCTTTTTAATGGTTTCTTTTAGCATGTTTTTCATCTACTAATTGGTGCGTTAGAAGTTGAAAAGAATCCTGAGGAGAGAAGGAAACTTGTGGAGGTGATAGTATGACGTGGAATGGGGTTATATTTTTGAAGCGAGTTTAGAAAGTAATTTCATATATCATATCCGATACTACTGAGAATCTTTGTGGGTCTTTTTGGTTTCTTTATGGGAAACAAATGATTTATGGTTTGGAAAATGCTCTTGATATGCGTAAAACTGCACAATGCACTCCTAGTCATACGCTTTCTTTGTATGACCTTTTTTTAATTGTGCTATATAATTGTTCTGTACGAAAACCTGCTTCGAATAGTATCTTCGAAGTCCAGATGGTTGCAGTACATGCATTGAGGAAGAACAGTTTCCTAGTCTTTGTTTTCAATTGTTCGAAGTCCTTAAACTTAAGATTTTATCTCCCTTCTTTGTGTGCGTTTATAATCTTTTTTTTTCAATGATTTCTAAGCAGTAATATTAACGACAACTTTAGGTTGAAGTAAAACCCGAAATGATTGGATATTATCTGGGAGAGTTCGCAATCACGTATAAACCTGTGAAGCATGGACGGCCAGGTATTGGTGCAACGCACTCCTCTCGTTTTATTCCACTTAAGTAACGAGAAATGTTATTGTTAAGAGACAATAAATAAATTGTCTTGTTCAAACGTGCATAGTACAGGGGAAGTGAGTCATCGGTAGCGTTTTAATAATAACGGGGGTTCGGACCTTTTTCGATTGGCTTTTATGGCCTCATTACTCTTACCTTCGTAAAATGTCAGTGCACAGCATACACTGGTTACTTTCGGCTGCTGCATTTTCATTCACAATAAAATTAAAGCCAGCGATATGTAACGGATTCTCAACCGTTCAAGAAATCAGGCAGGATTTGTCTATAGAATATTATAAGTTTCAAGGTTTTCAGGTCCAATCTTTTTTAACTAGTTTTTGGCAGAGGCTTTTACTGTCTTATCCTATGTCCAAAAATCAGCGACTACGTAGAACTATGGGGAAATATGCTTAGAATTTAACATCTTGCAACTATACGAAGGAGACAGTGAATAGATTTACTACACTAGAATCACATGATATCACAGTCTAAGTAATTAGAATAACATCAAACGTTTCACAGGACGACAGAAGTATCAATCTTTAACAGGAAAGCCTTACGACAGTATCATATAAAATATCAGTGAAGTAATATACACTGCTGGTAACTCAATAAAGACGACAGAAAAGACTCAACAATCGGACATGAACGATCTAAACGATATGGTTTTTTTCTCTACGAGTGATAGGAGTAAGGAAAGGGTGCAGAGTTTCTAAAAAAAAAGTCAGTAAACTTCACAAAATAGGGATATAATTATCAATTTTTGCTCGATGCCTTTGTGATATGCATTCCGCAATCCAGATGATATTTCTCATTTCTTGCTCTTTAAGCTTGATGAATGCATAAAATACGCCGAAATGGAACTGATGCAAAAATGATAGCACATTAAGTTTTACCTGAAAATGCAGAAGGAAATTTGCTTTTTGTTCCATTAATCTGGTCACTGCTTGAATTAGATAGAAAAATTTAATGATTTTAAGGGATGCAGGAACTTGCTTACGAGAATGCTTGCATCCACTGACCTCAGGCAGATAACAAATAAATTTCTTGTTTCCAGGTTTCACTGCATTACGAAAAATAGGAATTCATTTTGAGACATCTTTGGAACTCGAGTATTTGTAACAATTTCCCATGGAACTTACTTCGTATTCTAAGAACTTGTCTTCAAGGGCCTTCTCGCCTGGTTGTAAACCAGACCCTTCAAAGAGTGCACGATAGTCTGAGTAGTGTTCACAAACTTGCTTAACTTGGTCATAATCATCCGCCCTGGACAGTCCAGCCAATCCTAAATTGACAGCAAATATTGGTAGGCACTGAGTATCTCGGCATCGAGCATGAAAGGATAGAGACATACCTTCAGGATAAAGCTTCCCACATCGTGGATAAAGCTTAGAGCGATCATCTTTGGACAGTTCGGTATCAAAGCTATTAATTGTTATTATAATGGCACGCCGATCAGCTTCGAACTAAAGAGAATACTCGTAAAAAGAATTCAGCAATAACCCTAAGCAGTATTGGTAACAATGAAATCTATCAAGACCAAGTGTCGCTAATTTTGCAAAGATATACGAAAAGAGCACTGCAGTTATACTTACAAAAAAAAAAAAAAAAGAATTGCATATGCTAAGATGGTTTCTAGAAAAGTTTAGCTAACATAAACATTCTAATTCTAAATCTGTACAATCATTCTTTCCAACATACCGCAAGAATTTCACTCATTACTTCCGCCGTCTTCCCTCCCAAACGTTTGCAAAATTTGTAGAAGTCTTCTAAGTAAGCGCGATACAGAGTATTACGAATTATTTCCACATTCATTTCATCTAAGTCTTGTTCATTGATACAATCAACAAAGTATGGTGCTGCAAAAGGAACAAGTAAGGTGACGATTTAGTAAGTGCAGTAAAAAATATTATCAAGTGAAAAATTGGAACACAAGCTTCAAATTCTGTTGATTTTTAGTTAAAACAGTGAAAAGGAAAGTCCCTAGGACTCCTTGTAGTAAAAAAATATGATTTAATGACTTAACAACTCAAATTATATTTTACTAGAACGTTATTTATAAGTANCCTCGTAGTAAAAAAATATGATTTAATGACTTAACAACTCAAATTATATTTTACTAGAACGTTATTTATAAGTAACATCTTATCATTTAATAATACCTGACAAGATTTGATACGGTACTGTTTGATATTATTCAACCAAAAAGATTTGTATATCGTGTCAGGTCTTAATTGTTTTCTTGAAAATCAAAGACAATTCTTGCCTAAAGGAGTATCCACAAGTACGGCATTATAAAGCTCAGCTGGCGTTGAAACAATATGAATAGCCTCCATCTGCTCAAAGGAACCAAGAGGATGACACTTCGAGATGAGTTCATTAATAGGTCGTTGATGCAGTGTCCCCGTAATGAGCAAAATGATGTTATCAATCATATATGAGTATCTAAATTAGTCTAAAGAAAAAATATTTTTCTTCTGAAAGAATAATGGCACAAGCGAAAGATTCATGCTACTTAAAAAAAATATAAACGTTAATGCAAACTATGTGACTAACGTTATGTAGTCTAGAAATGTGGACAGGGGATCTAGGGCATTGTTCCGAAAATGTGTAAATTCTGTTGCCAGTTTTTCTTTCAATCGCTCATCGATAACCTGCAAAATATATTCAAGAAACTATTAAATGGGATTTTTTTTTTTTTTTTTCAAAGTGAAATTGTATGAATCATTTCTTTTTTAGCTGCTAATAATTTACCTGAACTGTTATTGAGCCAGGCTCGTTTGCCAGGAAATTTCCATAATCTGTTGATTGAATATGAAGTTTCAAATCTAAAAAGTTGAATTGTATCGTCAGAAATCTTTTAATAATTTCCAGAAACGACCTTCAAGACCAAACAAAAATAGAATATGTTTATAATTTAATAACAGCTCCTACTCTTTTCTGACAGACGTTTCAAATTGGATGATTGAAAGTTCGTTGTTGAGTGAAATTCCCTCCCAATTATTGAGAGGGAGATGGAACTGCATATAAATCTTAATTGATTTTATGTTACAGAATGTAATTTGCCCATCCATAAAGTAACTTTTCTAAAAAATTCTACTTCAGAGAGGTGAATAATCTGAACTTTCATTCGCCTTTTGTATAAATAACAGAAGGTTTCAAGAATTGAAGCAGCTTGACGGTGAAGAAATAACCTTCGAGAGTTTCGCACTGGACGAGATTGGCGTAATCGGTCTGCGTCAAAATACCTTCCTTGAATCCACGCACCAAGCCTTCCAAGTAGCCGTGGTCGATGTTGAAGAAGTACTCACCCATCTGAAACACTCACCCCAACTCAGACAACACAGTAGTAACCACTGTATAATAAACGTGACACAAAGCCTGGGTGGTCGGACCAATTCCACTAACCCCTCAACAACTCCGAACCGATGACCCCACCTGACCTCTTGTCTCTCTCGTCACCAGCCTGATACATTATTATTGGTGACTAAAGACCAACTCGCTCGTTGATAATCGATCTTTTGGCATACTTTGCAGGAAAGAGCGCTATTTCAAAGCATAGCAATCGCTAAATTTCAGTCATGCTTTGTGAAGCTGTTTACCTGAGATACATGCAGTAACATGGAAGGAAATGAGGCAGGATAATGGAAATCCCAGGAAAGGACCGAGATATCACGGTGTAGGCAGGAGCTGACAGTATGAATAGCTGTGGTCAAGGTGCTGTTTGACGACCGACTTCTTTCCCTTCCCGTCAACACTTAAAATTAATGTCAACCTGAAATTCTTAAATTGAAATATGATATTCAGCAGTGAAAAGATGATGGTGATATGATATGATAATATGATGACGAGTGGCATTGCTCCCATCGGTGATGGCTATTCTCATCAACGGGCAACGGAAGTATTGATGGAGGCTGGCCAGCACTACAATGTTATTTACTGCTTTGATCAAATCAATCTTCCCATTCGGTGTCTCTCTCGTTTCTCGTTTATTCTCCCTGTTGACACTGTAACACGGGAGATTTCACCGCGGCTCCGAGTGTCAGGTAGCGCATGAATGCTATATCGATTATCGATTATCGATCCGTTTGTTGACAGAACAGTAGTGTTACTGACCGAGATTGAACCTTCCCTCCTTCTCACAGGTCTTCCCGAGGTACCTCACATCCTTCCTTCTGCGCTGCATTCCTCACATTGTTGTTTGGTGGGGAGCGTTGCAGTGTGTGATGTGACATCTGTGTGTACATCTTTAATTAATTGGAAGTGATTAATGATTTCAGGAAGTTGTTGAAAACAGCTGTAGCTTGCAAATGAGAGCTTAATCTACCCTGAAGTGGCCTGGAAATCGGCCCACAACTATAGAAAGCATCAACAATCGACAAGAAAACGAGACAAGTTGCTGAGTTGAGGCGGTGATGAACGAAACCGATGTAATATTGGTTTACCTGCCCAATGGTACCATCAAAAGTGTGCGCTATAATCTCGAGATCAAAGTTCAGGTATCTTTTTGGAAGAACCCCATCCTTATCATCTGCTAAGACTTAATGAGTTAATGAGCCTGAACTCGTTTGCACGAGCTGCCTCCTCTTTCGTGCTAAATTCTTGCTGACTGAAGCTTTGTTTCTTTGAAGTACACTAATTGAAAATTTGGAAAAAAATGCTATAACCTGACTTATCATGTACTCGAAAGAGCAAAAGTCGCTGATCAAATTGTCCAGTTATGAAGCTCAAATATAAAAATATCTGTTTTGCATCTTAATTACAGAAAGTGGTTCATGTTGTACTATCTACACTGGGCATCGATCGGGTATCTTTCGGGTATTTTGCCCTTCGCTTAATCCAATCACCAGTTACACAGTTATGCACTAATAACAATGACTGTCACTGGCTACATTCAGGTCTTACAATGCGACATGTTTATAACAAATTTTTCAACAAAAATTCAAGTTCCATTCAGCTACGGTAATTCCTCTGTTGTTCAAATTATTCCAAAGAACAGCGCTTCGTTTTTTTCTTCTACAAAGTCTCTGAGGAAGTAAATTTTCTTTTTTAAATGTAACGTTCAAAGTCAAACTAACAGCCGATGTTATTCCATTTTACGTGTTTCCGCCCTTTTTTGCTTTTGATTAAAATTGGATAGAAAAATGCCGCCTTTATGGACAGACAAGATGAAGCCACAATTTTAAGTTAGCATTAGCGAAAATGTAGAAAAATTAATTTTACAAGTATTCTTTTCTAAGGTGAACTTGACTACCTACTTCTTATTTAAGGTTTGAACTGCGCATGCGGTTCATATCGAAAGATCTTCAGGAAATGTATCAAACAGAAACTGGTGCTTTCATGTTTTTACATGACCAAGTTCTAACAGATTATCTAACTCAGGTTTGCGTCTATTTTACGAAGCGTCACAAATCTTGAATTCAGTTAAAAGTAGAAGTCAGATTAACACTTGATTTCTCTTTTGCATGTTGATGAAACTTTTTTAATTAGTTTCTAGAAATAAAATATATAAAATTTTGTTATGACGTTAACGTACGTTAAGTCTCAGTCCTGAAGATTTTGAGAAATTTGTACGTTTCTAAATTAAACGCTCGTTTCAGGTTTCATGGAAAGTCCCTGCTGAGACGGCCATTGAATTAGCTGCGTTGCAGATACGTCGAAGGCTTGGAAATCAAAACTTGTAAGTGGATTTTTCCGTCTTTTGGATTCGTTTTTCTTCCACTCTGAACGAATACTTGTCAGGTGTAGCATCGAGAGTTGTCTGAATCTGGATGAGCTTGAAGCTGAAGGGACTCTTGCGCGGCTACTGCCGGAAACTATGCTCATCAATATGAAGGTTTGCAAATTCAAAATCATGTTTGAATTAGATGATAGCATTTAAGGAGTTAGATATCCGTTTCACTTCAGTATTGGTTAATGAAGCAGTTTCCATACTAAACTGTATTCCAGTCGAAAATGCTCAGGAAAACACTGGTAGCTGCGGTGAAGAGGCACGCCCTACACACACCTACAGAATGCATCTTCCATTTCATGCAAATTGTCAGAAGGATAACGCAGTTTGATACCGAAATATTCAAAGCTTCTTTGGGAGTATGTCTCGTCATTTTCGCTTGACCTTCCCTTTACTCCAGATGGTCTCGTTCACTCTTACTGAACTTCAACTTTTTTACACTTAGTTTCGTAGTATTCTAATCAGTACAGATAATTCATTTCAGATGGTGTGGAAGAATCCATTGGATGTTATGGTAGGTATGGCTGCTGGCATTTCCTGCACCGCAGATGGACGTGGCCGCGGGGTAGGAACTTTTACTGGCCAGCACTGTCATTTGCTGCACTTCACGAAAAGTTTCTGGAAACTGATAACAGTCACATAACAAATGTCTTATATTATAATATTTCTTATGAAATATGAGACATTACTGTAATAAAAGTAATTACTGTAATATGAGACATTACTGTAATAAAAGTAAGACATTACTGTAATAAAAGTTAATAACAGTAATTTGTTATCAATTACTATAGCAAAATATTTCATTATTATATAATAACGATTTTCATTTCGTTATTTTTCAACATATATTTTATTACGGTAACATAAATGACTTAGGAATAACAATAAATAGGGAATAACAGTAACAGTGATAGAAATAGCCGCAACTTAATAAAAATAATGTTGCTAATTAATTATCAATAACAGAAATAATAAATAGCTATGGTTGATGTACTTTATGGCGTTATATACTCCGTTTAAAGAAATTTCAATTACTGCTGAACAGTACTACATAGATTTTTTGTACTGAAAAAGTTCTGAGCATCAGATCCTCTAGAGTTAATGTCGTATCATATTTTTGACTGATTCTATCTCAGTTTGTAGTTTATGACTGATTATGTTATTATGAATTTTTTAATGATAAGAATACATTTGCTATCTCAGTATTTCTTTTATTTTCAGCCTGTATTGCTGGCGAAATTGCAGCATGTTATTAATTTAACATTATCGAGATTGGATGAAACATCGGAAAAAACAGTAATTAGTTTGAAAATAACTGGAAGCCCTCAACGGCTGGTAATTCTTTCTTTAATAAGTAACCCTTAAAATATATTTGAGTATAAGTTGACTTAAAAATGATCTCTAGATTGTTATTTTGACTGATAATGTCAAGTTTCAATTTATTCTAGTCTATTACACTGCCAACATGGGCGATTGCCGAATCGTTAGCACATCTCATCAATGGTTATCACATGTTACTGTCACAACAAGGATCCATTTGGACTCCACCTGGTATTACTCTTCTTTGGATTTCTGTTTCATTTGTTTGGAAAGCTTTCAGGATTTTCAGAAACTACAAGAAAACTGTGCATTGAATTTTCTGAAGAACAGTTTCTTTTTTCACTTACCTGATCACTTTGTTTGTTGCATTCATTTCAGAAATGGTGGATGAGTTCAAAAAGCAGGAAGCAAAAGTGCCGTTTTTAAATGGTGCCCAAGCGTTTAGTCCAATTAGAGGTGATTTCTGTAGCATGAAATCTAGTTTAGAACCGTATGAGACTAAGCAATCATGTTTCATTTATTCCAGGTGCTAATCTTCTTATAGACCGCTCGCGGGTAACATTAGAAGAATTGCTGGGTGATGGTCAGTTCGGTAACGTTTATAGGGGAACATTTGCTAAAGAGGTTTGAAATTAACTGAAAGAACTCCAGTTTCTATCATTCTACTTTCCTGTGTTTAACAAGTGTTTCTTCAGAATGACCTGTTAGATGCGGTTGCTGTGAAAGTTTGCAAGATGAATAACGAGACAGTGGAAAAGCAAAATTTCTTGGAAGAAGCTTGTGAGTTTGAATCCAGATTATGCTCGAGATTTGAAATTTTAAGCAAAATAATTTGCTAGTTTAAAGTGCTGTTTTATCGTGGTACCACTCGTTGTTTGCTTCATTCAGCCAAATTCCCTTTCATTACTTTTGATCTTTTGCAGTTATAATGCATCGGTTTCATCACGAGCATATCATTGAGCTGATAGGTATTTGCATCGAAACGCCTATCTGGATCGTAATGGAATTAGCTCCGCTTGGCGAAGTACGTTGATTTTCTATCAGTTTTCAATGAAAATTTAGTTTGCACCCTGGAGTTTGAATAGCTTATCCTTTGATTTCATTCCAAAAAAAACTGCAAAACAAAAGTTTACCGATTTTTGTTGATTATTCCGAGGCGTTTTCATTTTCTATTAAAAATCTTCAGTGAGCTAGAACTTTTACCGAGCAAAATGTTTTTATAACTTGTTGTCATGTATGCGTTCTGTCGAATGAACAAACGGCTGGATATTTCTGGGTTGTTGTGAGAGAAAATTTTAGTTACGGCAATATTTACTGCATAATACTGAAACGATTGACCTATCAATACAGCTCTTGTTCAGTCAACAGCTCAGTTCCGCTTTACTTTATTTACATACTTGTAAATACGTACATCGTGACATCGCTGCTCGTAACGTCCTCTTGTCTTCGCCGAGATGTGTAAAGCTATCTGATTTTGGTCTAAGTCGATGTGTCGAAGAGGACAACATATATACAGGTTAACTGCTTGTAAATCTATTATAAGGAACCTGAAGGAGTCTATCTTATCTCCTTCTTCATTTGTGATTATTTTGATATGAACTGCTTTTTGAGCTCGCTCTAATTAAATTTTCATTCTTCAAAAACTTAAAATTTAGTTGGAATTCTTTGCAGCATCTCAAGGTAAACTTCCGATAAAATGGATGGCGCCCGAATCTATCAATTATCGTTGTTTCAGCAAAGCGACCGACGTTTGGATGTTCGGTTTGGATTGAACTTCTCACTTCTCAATTAAAATTTATATGTACTGAAGCTTGCTTTATATTCAGAGGAAAAGTTTCCTATTTTTATTATTCATTCACATTTTGAATTACTGATTTAAAAGTTCTTTCCTTGCAATATTCAACATTTAGAGAAAAAATAATTTTTTGTTATAATTTCTGACTTAATTTTTTAAGAAAAATATATTCTATTGGTCTGTCTTAGTGCTACACCTGAAGTTTTGAAGTAAATAAGATAATTTTCGAACTTCGTTCCGTGTGCCTTCTCCTCACCTTCACCCAACAAAGTTTGAATTTCAGCACTCATTAAAATTTATAGGTGTTTGTATGTGGGAAATATTTACTTATGGTGTGAAACCATGGCAAGGTGTTCGCAATCATAACGTAATAATCAAAATTGAGGGTGGTGAACGACTTGAAAGGCCCAGCAATTGCCCACAAGTTCTGTACGACTTATTGTTGTGAGTTTTTTTTAGTTTATTGGTAGTAATTTTAACTTCAAATTTATTTAATTTTTTAGATTCTCTCCTTTTCCAACAGTTTTAAAATACTCACTGTTTTTTAGACGAATGTGGAATTTCGAAGCTTCAAAAAGACCAACAATATTTGAAGTTAATCGTTATCTTGACTTTCTGCTAGATCAAATTGATTGTCGTGTTCCCTTCGGGTCACTTACAGCGCCTTCAGATTTTAACGTATGTTTCTAATGCTTTTTTTTTTTTTTTTTTTTGCTTCTCTACTAACTCTTTGTCATGTGCTGATATTCCTGTTAGTTGTTTGTAGGAAAGCGATGCTTTGATCCGACAGGAAGGCCAAGCAAACACTTTGCTGCCGGTATCTTTCCTATTGCAGTATAATTAAAATGAGTATTGGTTTTGAATATTCTTTTTCTTGTTAAAATACCCATTTCTTGCTAAATTGAAATTCGTGATCTCTTTTCATTTTCCATTTAATTTGAGGTGGCACCACTGCTGGAAGTGGATTCCGCAGCAGTGCCAACATCAACGTTGTGGCGCACTTTGGAGCAGCAAAGAATTCAGTCAGAGGAAGATGATAGGTGGCTGGAAGAGGAGGAAGAAAAACTTGTGATTTTTTCTTTTTCAAAAAGTTTTTCTAATTAATGTTTGTTACTTCCAAGTATCTTAGATTTATTCTAAAAAATAAGGAAAAAAGAAAAGGAAACATATGTCTCATAAGTTTGTTGTAACTAGATATATTTTAAATATCTTAATTGCGTTGGCGAGAGCAACTGCTTTCCTAATGGCAGTTCTCTCAAATGATGATTTAAATGAGTATGCTTTAAGACACACAGTCAGTAATGTCAGAATCATATCAAGGGCTGGACATAATAAATCACAGGAAATAAAACTATTACTGTTTTTCAAAAGATGACGAGCTTTTCGAAAGAGCTGAAAGCAGTTTTATAGTTACCCCTGCCAGCACTTTCAATAGTACGAGCGCAGCATAGTAACTCACTATCCAGAAAACAACCGTCTTTAAGTGAAGGCAAGGACGTACCACCAGGTTATGAGTTCGACCGTCGTGATGACACTGTACATGGTGCTGTGTTTAGAGTGATTGGTGCGGTGACAAATTTGTCTAAGGAGTTCCATGCAGCAATGACAAATGGACAGTTCAGCGAGTGTGTTCAGGTATGTTTAATTATTTAACAGGCGCTTTCGAAGTGTCATCATATTCACATGCTGAGTAGAAATCTTGTAGTATAACTACCCATAATTGCGCTTGCTTATTACGATGTTTAATTAAGCAATTTTGTGCTCGTAGAACTAGATTAGATTTTGCAAAGAGAACTGCCATTTCTAAAAAAAAAAAAAATGCATTCCGTGCTTAAATTCAAACATTAGATAGAAGTATTGATTTCGTGCTGAAATTAAAAATCAAAACCTCTACTAACTGTTCAAAAAATACGTTACAGATTATTATCGAAAGTTTGGGAAATTTATTTAACGAGGCATCCCAACATATATCGATTTTAAACAACTCTGATCAACAAGAAGTAAAACTGGTCGAAACCCTTCTGGAATCAGATTTGCGTAACCTGTCGGAAACTTCAAAGAAAGTTTTGGACGAGGATATTAGTAAGGTTAAATTTGAAATTGTTTCGTTTGACTTCATCCGCCTTACAATTATTTCGTTCAGTACAGTTCGTTCTCCTAACTTCGTTAACCCTACCTTTTTTTGATTTGAAGAAGTAATTCTTTCGTATTATGTTCCTGATACTTTTCATCTTTAAAATAGTGATATTAGAGAGATTTCAGGAGACATATGAGGCGTTACGAAAAGAAGTACTGAAAATAAGCCATCGTTTGGCATTTAATTGTAAGCAGTTTCTGGAAACAATTGACAGTGCACGCATTCGAAGTGGTGTTGCAAAATTGCAGCTTAAAGATGTGCCTTTAATACATCAAGTATAAATTTCAGGAAGTTTTGAAAATTTTATCATATATAATAATATGAGGAAATCTGAATAAGGAAATCTGAAAAATTGATTTAAGATGGTTTATTCGCAACGAAAATGAGGTGATAAAAAGAAATTTTCTAGGGGAAGTAGAAACTAGGAAGATCTCTTTTCGAGAAATTCTTTTCACATTCTGTGCTCTTTTTCTTGATCTTATCATTTATGTTATATAACCTCCAACGAAACTTTTTAGTTTTTTTCTACATTTTTCCTATTATTAGTTTTAATTTATGCATCATTGCTGATACTTAGGGCCGAAGTTTAGACGGGTAAAAAATTAATTTTTGTATCTAATTGATCTGCATTGTATTTCTACTTGAATAAAGTCAGTTCACTTGACATGAATATGATATGCTCACAGTCATAGATAAGCGGTTACTCAAAAAAAAAAAAATTGTACAACTAAAGGAAAAAAAATGAAGTGAAGAAGCGGTGTTACGACTCTTGTGACAAAAAATTTGGGTAAAGTGCAGGAATGTTTCTCATTTTCTTCAAGGAGAAAAGTTCACTGGAATGATATCACGTGAAGGGCAGTTGCCAAAGGTACGTCAGGCGTATATTCCTTTCAGCATTCACTTTCAGTTTACTATGGCTTACTGTAGTGCATCACTCAGCAGAGTTGGACTGATGCGGCAAGAAGCATTCTATGGCCATCGCAACTTTGCTAAGGTAGCTTAGACGACACAGTACTGTCTATCGAGGAGCAAGACCGACATTGGTGCTGTTTTGATTGGATGGAAGTAGAAGTAATGAGATGAGGTGGAGATGGGAATGCGACACAGCGTGGAAGAAGCAGTGAAGCTGTCCTGCAAGAAAGAGAACCACTCGAAACTTTTTATATCAAATGATTGCAATCGAAATGCCATCCTCATCATGTCATTTACTTCTATCGACTCAAAACAGCCAGTACCGCGAAACTTGTCGTGTTGTCATCGTTGCTCCTCCAAAGGTCTAAAGGGGACACACCCCACCTTCGACTTACACTTCACTCCTGCATCATACGTCAGTCAGTAATAGTTCTGGAATTTCTGGTGGCTTCACCACTAGACGGCTCCCTTCTTCTTGGCTGCAATAACTCTCGTAGCGGTGGTCTAGAAGTAGCGTCTTGGAAGTGTACTTCCTCGCCCTCCTCAGCAATTGGTATTTTTTCACTTCTGAAATAGCATACAGTTGCCAGAATCTTGCAATATTCCGTCCGGTACAGCAAGTCCTTCTTCCTCTACGCAGAATGATTCATAGACTCTCATTTGAGATGCGACTATTATTACTCATTTCATGTTCTCTCATACTTTGTGGTATCCTAGCAGATGTAGCTCAGGAATTTCTGAATCCGTGTGCTGATGCACCATCTGCATCTGCGCGAGTAATTTGTAATCAGCTACACGAATGGGATAGACAAGCTCGGGTAGGTTATTTTACCGGAACAGAAAGAAGTGATTTGTTTTTTAGAAAATACGCACTTTAATCCTATACTACTGACAAAGAGAATTTCGATTTCTGAAAGTAAATGTTTTTCAAAAGATTCCAAAATTTAGAAGTGGAATTTACGTAATGATGAATATAGCTTAGCTCAACTGCAGGCCAAGCCACCGGTGGGGTCGTTTGCGGTGTTGCAACCCGCTATCCCAGGAAGAAGTCGAATAATCGCCGCAGAGCTTGCACCTATTACTTCTACTCCTTACCAGTGCTTGGATCTCGAATGTCTGTGTACATATCTGAGGGGTAAGTGATCAGTCGGCTTCTGAAACTTTTTCAGGATGAATTGAAAATTATGCTGCCAAATCTTGCATAGTAGTGTTCAGATATCTTTAGTTTTATGCTAGCAAGACAAAATTGCCCATTTATCTATCCAATTAATAATTGATATTATTAAAGAATACCCCTTGATGAAAAAGAAAAAGGAACAAAATCTTGAAATTCCTCAGCTGTTGTCTCTGAAGTTATCATAAATTTCATTGATTTATAGAGCGACACCGGTCATAATGACAAGTGTTGGTAGTAAAAGTGATGATTGAATGCTAGTATTCAACTTAAAAAAGTTTCAATCACATTGCAAAATCCTACGAACACTCAAATTCAAAATTTTTTTTCAGTTGAATTTTAGAGTTAAATTTAAAAAAAGTTCTGGTAGCAATATCAATCATAATAAAAAAAAAATAATCATGATTGCAGCAAAGGCTGATCTGTAATGAAGATGGAAATCTTTACTTCTTCGAAAGAGAACTGTTGCAAAGCAAATTCGCAACAGTTCTCTTTCGAAAATTTAACGATTTTTTCATTATATATGATAGAAAAATGTTTGGAGGGGAAGCGAAAAAAAATATTTCTTTCCACAACAATTCAATGCCATTGACTTTAAGACTTAAATTATTTCAAAGGAATGGAAGACTTAGAACAATTCATTGAGTAATCTGCAAGACGCTACCTAGACTTTCAAAGTCATTCAAGTGAATCACTTGAGTGAATTACATAGTCGGGTCACTTTTGTAATTTGACAGGGTCAAATTCACTCCCTTGCAATTCACAAGCCATTAATTTCACATTTTTAACAAATTTGACTTCCAAGAACTCGCTCAGTAACTGCGATGTTCACCTCTCTATATACGTCATTTTAAATCGTTCTAATGATTCCATTGTCCTTTTGTTAGCAAATTATATATTTCTACAAATTATCCATAAAATAAAAATTGAAAATGCATATTTCAAGTGATTTCACTTGTGATTAAATTGAATAATTTACTTTAAAAGTAAATTGATCATTTACGGCTAGTGGACAAGAACTGGAATTAAAAATGATTACCGATCAGGTCAAAAGTATTACGAGTAGGTGGCAAATAAAATCGATTTGGAAGTTGAACTCGGTTTACAATATCGAGATAAAACTACTAGTTTATTGGAAATAAAGAAAAGTAAAGTTTTGTCGGTAAAAAAAAGCTTAGCCAAAATTTGATTCTTCTATCAACGATGACTTAAATGGCAGGTCGGGTACAAGCGGGGAGGGTATGCTATTTACCGGATGGCTCACGGCTCACAAAAGCTATTCGGAAAGAATATCGCATGTTGACTGACCAGGAAAGAAAAAGATTCCACAACGCTTTAATACAGCTCAAACGTTCTGGCGAATTCGATAAACTAGCGCTAATCCATGGTCGTGCAGCGGTTAGTGGCGGCGCACATTCCGGACCTGCTTTCCTTCCATGGCACCGAGAATTCATTAAAAGGTATTTTAAAGCATTTCTACCTGGTCCATAACGATTTGCAATTAGTTCTGTTCTGCTATTTCATTAGGAATTACTTAATTATGTCTTGCTACTCAATCACTAATTGTTCCTGACAAATGCTTCATTTTCGCAAAAAGATTTGAGATTGCTCTCCGACAAATCGATCCTTCCGTTTCCCTTCCATATTGGGATTCAGTCTTAGATAACGGATTGCCCAATCCTGAAGATTCAGTGCTGTGGACAAACGAATTTTTGGGTACAACTGACGCAAGCGGAGCAGTGACTGGTGGAGACTTCGCTAATTTCATGACGTTTCAGGTTCGAATTTACTTTCTCGTAGTTGATTTTCTGTAATGATTTCTCCTATTCTCTATAATGATTTCTCTTCAGTTTATTTTCTGCAAGCATCAGCAATTAAGGAAAATTAATGAAAAGTCATAAAACCATGTGATTAGTTAATTAGCGAAACTGTGTCTAACCATGCTACATATATTTATTTTCCAATATCATTTAATTTGATCTTCAATTTAAAATATAAAAGCAGAAAAAAAAAACAGAAACATCCGCACATAACACGTCATGTTGGAAGGCAAGGATCGCCATTCGCGCAATCGGACTTGAATTGGTTTCTGCAACAAAACCGAATGGAAAACGTTCTCGCATTCACTGCTCCTAGACAAGTAGTATTTTTGCAGTCATTTTAAAATCAGCTTTATCATTAGCTTGAAGGGAGTGAAAAGATTATTGCTGTGGATAATTTGTCTGAAGTTTCTGGGACCAGTTGTTGATGGCTACTTTAATGACTTTAGGATCGTAATAACCTAAAACAATTAATCCTTAAAATAATAATAATTGCTTAGTTTTGTTAAAGGGTTGCCAGTATCGTGCCAACTACAATGCCCTCGAGTATACACACGGTAATGTTCATATCTTCGTGGGTGGTGATATGTACGATCCGTACACATCCGGCAACGATCCAGCATTTTACCTGCATCATTCATTTGTCGATTATATATGGGAGATGTACAGACAGCAGAAACAGGTAGTTATTTTAAATCGGGATCAAAGAGCTCTGAAATAAATAAATTTTAAGATTGAAGAAATTTATTTTTCTAGCTTTCTGGACTACTCCCTTGCTCTTATAATGATCAATTTTCCAGACACGATATCAACGGGAAAATGATTACTCACCTGATAATCAGGCATGCAGTAGTGCATTACATTTCGGTTCTGCTTTAATGAGGCCGTTCACGCCTCTCCGAAACATTGATGGTTTGAGTAATACGTATACTGACAACTTGTATGAATATGCACCACGTCCAACCTGTCAAAGCGGACCAACCTGCGGATCAAAGTAAGTAGGAGGATTTGAAAGCAAGATATTTGCAGAAAGAAATAAGACAGAGCTATTTCTCTCCTCTTTCGCAGAATAAATGATAATAAGAGATAACAAAGGAATCCAAGCAAGGTTATCACTACCTCCAAGTTTGTAAAGCAGAAATAGTTGCTTCACTTTGATACTCTGAGAAACTCAGATCGAAGTAAAAGATTGTTATCTTTCACTGTTCATTAATCACCACCAGAGTTCGAGATCGAGTATGATTGAGCTATGAGCTGCTGTTTAATTGGTGCTTATCCAAGGAAAAATTCCTAAGGTGATTGCAATTAGATACCTGTTTTGTGATCGATCCCACGGACAACCTCGCTGCGTGTCACAGGTTCGAGTTGGTGGACGTTGTTCGGGATTTGTAAACGATGAACAGGTGTGCCACAATGGAGCGTGTGTTGGGGGACGTTGTATTGCTACCCAGTCCACTTCTGTATGTTCAGATTTGCAACTGTTTAGAGAATTTCCATGTCTGGACAAGTTGTCAAATAACTGAAAGAAAGTTGAGACGTTAAGGAGTACTTCTGCTGGATATTTGAGCCCCCAATTTGGGAATGCCTAGACGATACTCAAAGGGAAACTGTGCGAAAAGGTCTAAAACAACTTTGGAACTTTCTTTTGATTTCACTGAACTTCATCTCTAGCGGTATGTGACTTCAGGTCCGACCAGTTACCCCCCGGCCCGCCTCACTGACACCGGTGCAGACACCCGTTGTATCGGTAAACGCCGATTGCTTCAACGAGAATGAATGTTGTCAGCACTGGGCACAACGGGGAGAATGCGAACGAAACAGAGGTTACATGCACGAATGGTGCAAAGTTTCGTGTCGGGTTTGTCAGCCTAGTTTCAATCCTAATATCGGTTAGTCTTCTCGTTACACTTTTTCTATTTTCTTCGGAAATTCCACTAAATTTCATGTCGTGAATTGTCATTTTGTTCTATTAAGGAAGAAACAAGGGAGAAAACAAAGAGCGGTCAGTGACTGAAATCATTTGAACTCACACTTTTACACTGGTCACTCTGAGACTTGTGGTCAGTTGGTTCTGAAAAGCACAGCATATGCACGATTCATTACTTGTTGATTCGATGCATTATCAAATCATTAAAATACCATGCAGTAAGTTTGATACAATGTATAATTTATTGATTACAGAATGTTCCAATCACCACCAGAACTGTGAACGTTGGGCAAGAAGCGGTGAGTGCTTCAGAAATGCGAAATGGATGCGAGAAAATTGTCGACAGAGTTGTCATCACTGCAATCGGACAAGAGCAGAAATTTGTGGTGGTGATCGCCGTGGTAGTTGAACCATTTGTTTTTGCTTTCAAATTAGAGTAGTGCAGGGTTGGTTGACATAGTTTTTAGTTCTTGTTCAGTTTTTCACCTTGGATGGTTAAGTTTATCTTTTTCTTTAACCTCCAAAGCAAGGGAAAATTTCCCCTTTGCTTTGAATCTTGATTGCTATATACAAAGTTTGGGAAGAAAACTAAACCTAAACCGGAATCTGACATTCCTGCTTCCAGCATCGTTCACAACGACTCGCCGGCCACGACCTCAGAAGATAACTCTCCACTGTAATTCACCTGGGTGCTACAACGAAAATGTCTGCTGTCCTCTATGGGGCCTACAAGGACAGTGCTCCAGGAACGTCACCTGGATGGCTTGCAACTGTAAAGTGAGTTGTGGTCTATGCATTCCAGCTGACTACGACTATGGAAGTAAGTTTTCTTAAAATTCAAAAATTTTATTTGAAAATTTTTTCAAAAATTCAAAAAAAATTTATATATTCAGGCCTGAGGAGGAAATAAACTGCTGAAAAAAAGGAACTTGCTTGAAGGAAAGTTACCACTTCTACTCTTTTCTCTTTTAGACGCTCACTATAAACTCACTAACTAGCGTTATAATTCAAGCACTAACTTTCCGCCATTTTGGTCTCAAAAAAAACGTGTGCTTTTTTTCAAATTGAACTAATTCTCTCAATATAGCGATACGTTAGGTGTCTCTCATTGGAACAGCGTGGCGATACGTAAATGTTATGCTTTAGCGTGCAATGATTATCATCGTAACTGTCCAACTTGGGCTGCACATGGTGAATGCGATACAAATGCTTGGATGTTGGAGAACTGTCGACGTTCGTGTCGTTCATGCTTAGATCAGTGGCAGTTACGTCACAGATGTCGTATTAATTCAGATTTAATCTTCAGTCGCACTCCAAATTTTGTCCCACCTATCAACGATGACTTTTATTACGACATTTTGTAAATTTATCTTTATCAGTAAGATGTATTATTTCAATATATTTGAGATAAATTTAGTGATAGCGAAATGGTGAGGTCATTTATTCATGAAGCAAACCTCAACACTCATTTCTTTTACTTAAGGATCCCTGATTGAAAGTTATTTTAACAGAATTAAAAATAGTGGATTTCGGGAAATTTGCAGGTAATTGTTTTAAGTGGGTTGAGAATTATTATTTGAATTTCAAGCAATTTACGTATAATTTAGTTTGCTCAGAACTTTAAATTTCACAATTCGCAATTCTTTCTGTGCATAGTTAAATTTGCTAAGAGCATGTGGCACTTGTTCTAAAACGTTGTAAATGAATAATCCTCTTTACTGAAACAGTTTGATGACTAGTAGGAAAGCTAGTGGGTTCTTAGCAAAATATATATCTGTGTGTGAATAGGATAATATTGAGACATGGAAATGAAACCGGAATAATAAATAAAAGACGGATTTCAGTGCCTCTTATATGTTCATCACTATCAGCAAATAAATTATCAGTCACAGTTGATTTGATCTGCTCTTCACAGCTTCAGAAACTTAAGTGAGCATCATCGCGGACTCCTCTGAAATATTCACGATTTCTGAAATTACACTGTTCTTGAAATACAATCTAAAGAAACAGTGTGATAAACACTTCACGAAAAAAAGTCGCAGAAAATTTAGTTTTTTTTTAGGTAAAAAAAAAAAAGAGTTGCCAAAGTCGATGTGCCACAGAGTACTCATTTTCTGCAAGAAGGATTGCTGGCAGTGTCAATAAACTACAATTATTTTCGAGTTTTAGTAATTTATAGTCCGTTAATTGTCATTATTTGACTTTTTATTTGTTTATTTGACTTTTTCATTTAATTCAGATTACTTCGTTGATCAGAATTAATTGATCACAAATTATTGACCACAAAGTTGCTGAGTTATCGGTATTTTGTACAACATTATTATTAAAGTAGAAGTGGCTCACTTACATTTGTAATTATTAAATGCCGATCAATCGGTTATTAATGTAGCCACTAAATGCAATGAATGAAAGGAACAAATGTCACTGGATTTAAAAAGTGATTTTTGATTAGAAAAGTTTTACCCTGAGACAGTTGTAAGAAGTAGTTTTGTTTTCTGTTTTTCATTATTGAGAATTCCTTTCGATTTTTTTGGAGGGGCATTTCTTAAATACAATATTTTGTTGCATACTAGTAGAGAAATTATTGAAATTTCTGATTTCCATTGAAGGTTGTCATTGCAAACAATTTAGAATATCGTGTATTTGGAGAAAATTTTCAAAAGTGAAATGCTGAGGAGTTGAATCAGAACATAAATGTTGTGTGAAAACGAAAAGTGATAAGGATTGTAGGAATAATTTGATTAAAATTCTAACGGTATGATAGTCAAGAAAACTTACAGTTTAGAATAACATATCACCAGAATGTCGCACTGTTACTTGTTACACTTCAGAAGTTAATAAATTATGCAAATATTTTAAGCCATGATAGTAACAAATTGCTTTTCTCCTTCTGAATATATGGAAGTAAATATACAATTAAACAGATTTTCTCTCCCTTATATACTAATTCTTTGACCAGCATTCACTTCACTTACCTAGTGTCATTTTGTCACCGTTCTTCATTGACACCAATACTTCAACTTGGGAGAAGACTGTCAACAAATGAAAGTCAAATTTTAGATTTTGATAATTTTAGAGAAGTGGCTTTCATTTAAGTTTTGCCAGCTGCTAATGAAAAATTGAATTTTTATATCACTTACAGTTCCTGTCCCTTACATTATAGCTCTGCAAAGATCATCCGATCATCCCTGTTCAAGTCTATTGAGAAGTGCCTAGTCTGTCAAAGATCTGTAAGTAAATTCTGATATCTAATCTGGAACTAATCTTTTAGTGAAATTCAGAGAGATAGAAGTGACAAATAAGTATTTTCGTTTATCTTTGAAAATGTTGCACGTCTTCTCATGAATCTTCCAAACATTTTGCATTTATTAATTATGTGATATTTGCAACAGCGTAGTTCTCACAGTACTTCATTAATATTTAAATGTTAATCGCTTGAAAATAAATTCTCGATTATTACTTCTAAATTATTATTAAAACTGATTCTCGATTATCAGTTCATTATTACTTCCGTCATACGTATGCAGATAGTCTTTCTTGGCTCTGTTTTGTTGCAGCCAAATATTTATTTAAAAAAACAACTGTCCTATTTAAAGACAGTCTTTAAATAAGGGTAGATATTGGAAATATGAAAATTTCGTGGTTGAAAGCGACCAAATAAAAGGTTAGTTGATTTTATGTTTTTAAATGAGTAAAGGGCTTTTTCTGAGCTTCTCTATCTACTACATGCGTTGGTGCCGTCTAGCAAATGATAATTGGGTAACATAGCTTTCTCTTATCAATTCGAGGTGTGTATTCATTCTACTGACTTTAACGTCAGCGATATTGCTGTACATATCTAGAGGAAATAGGTGAGATTTCTCGTTGACGAAATCGGAAAATATTGCACTGCCGACTTGTGGCCTCTCGGGCTCTCGGGAAAATTAGGCCTCTCGGGAAAAAAATGGCCTCTCGGGAAAATTAGACATGCCTTTTGTTGCTATTTCACTTCTTTCTTTGTGAGTATTCGGTAGGTAATAGTGTCTTTTCCAAAGTAGCAACACAGTGAAATTCTATAGACAAGCTGTATCGTTGTTAAAGGAAAGAATAAGCTAATTCTTAGTTCACACATTCTCCGTAAAGGAAGTGTATTTGTAGGATACCATTTCAGGAATCAAGGATAAGTGAGTTGAGAAGGTGGCAGTGGAAGTATTTTGATCGTAAAGTTGTCAATACTGTGACATGTCCTTTACACGATCATGTAAGATATTATGAACAGAGAAGCCAAAACTTCAAGATGTTACCTGAGGTCTTAATTGGCGTATTAAGTACTGAACTTTCGACTGAATTAATAAGTACTTTAACTTCGTTATCAATGAGAGTAATTCTGAACAATGAAATTAATCCGCTGGAAATTTGAAAAAGAAGAAGAGCTTAGATTTTAATTACTAGTGTTTTGCGAGCACTGTGATATGCGTACGACATGACAGTGACACAACGTCACGAATTAATGAGAGGATGTAACAGATAATTCGAATTTAAATTTCACTGATAGAGAGATGCATGAATCATCGTGAGTGATCCTTGCTCAAGCAGTTGTTTGAAGCAGTTAGTCTTCATTTTCTTCCTCACAGACCGAGGTAAGTTGTCTTCTATCCCTTCAGGCTGTTTTTATCGTTCTGTTTGTCTTTCTCTCCTCCTCTTCAAGTCATTGCTGCTTATCAAGCATCTTCTCATTTCCATTATCATTTGATAAAAAGTAGCAATGATTAATGTGAAACGTTACAAACTTCCTTCTTTTTCTCTGACAAGAGTTTCAAGCAATTGAACTGGCAAATAAAATGAGAAGTAGCAGCAGCTTTCAGACTTCCCGCACCTCCTACGCATCATTTCTGAATTATTTTCGAAGTTGTCTACTGAGTGAAATGAAACTGTTCGTGTGTTTTGTCCTGGAGCAGTGTTTCTCTTTTGAAGCCTTATTTTGACCTGTTGATTTCTAAATTCCAAAGGAATCTCCTCGTCGAACTTCTTATCATGTTTCAAGAAGTGGACTGATTGCACCTTGATTTTTCATTTAAAACTTTAGAAATGACTTCCATGTTCCGAAGGACAAGAACTTTTAATAGCTTACTCTGTCGATCATCTCATTAACGGATCATTTCAACAATTAGATCTGGAAGAAAGGAAGAAAAATTCAGCTTAGCAAAATTATAAAAGATTCCCGATCCTCCTCACTGTGCCATATTCTGAATCACATATTTATCCACTCATTGTCTAGCAATTAGTTCCAGTTGCACAATTTCACTGAAAGCAAGTCTTGAAGAGATGAAGCTCCGAATACCATCCCTCCACTAATAACGATCATTTTTATTTCCCAAAAAAAACAGTGTCTCATTCCCGATTCGATCATTCTAGAATCTGCATGGCAAAGAATTGTTTTATCGTTTCGAAAAAACGAATTGATGAACTAACCCGTTAAGCAGTGATTGACAAAATAATTTTTCAGAAAAATTAAACGAAAATGAGATACCGTCACAAATGATTCATATTGAATATGATTAGAACTGAATGTTAGTTCCGGGTTGGTTGATCGATTCCTTTTTTTGGAACAAAAGAATTTTGAAAATTTATTTCTTCACTTGGAGATTCCGTAAACGGCAAGACTGTAATCGAGATGGGTGATAGGACGAGCAATTGAGAAAAAAGATAAGATAAATATTCACTACTTGGCAGCCTGATTAGTTAGGAATTTTTTTCATTTACTAGCAATTTCAAACATATGAGGATGAATTAGGACGAAAGACTCGCTTTTTTAGACAAAATTAACAGTAAATAAAATGCATCATTTTGCTTTTTTGGACTTAACTTTTTTTGAAACATTTTGAAGAGAATTATACAACGTTAAGTCTTATGGACGGATACTGAATATCAAACATGAGCATGCTTTTTTTTGAAAATTCTTTTCTTTTAAAACATACAATACTTATGAGAAATTAGAACAGTTCATAAAAACCAAGCAAACTAAACATATTACAAATTGGATCATAATGCTGTTTCTTGGCAATAAACTTTTTGCTTAAGTTACAGCAACTCAAAGAGTCAAGACCTGTTTTTCTTACTTTTACAATAAACGACTTTTAGTACTTAATTTTTAAAATATGAAATTTAATTTTTAAACATGCAAAAGGAAGGCGAACAGATTTAAAACTATTAAGTGACAATGGAAGGTTGTAGTGAATGTGTGATTAAGGTTATTATTAATTTCTTTTGTATTAACTAATTCCTATTTAATAAATCGTCACTGCGAAATTAAAAAGATAGTTAAACATAAAATAAAATATTAGATCTTAACTTTATAATTTTGAGCATCAAAATTAGGAGAAACATTTTTCGTCTTTATTTTTAAGAGCTAATGAAAAAATGCATTTTAAATATTCCGTAATTTAATTTTTCTGCAGAAATATCGACTAGCCAGCAATCAGGAACGCATTTCTTGGAAATTTCCAAA
Organism: Setaria digitata; assembly: GCA_003640385.1. NCBI lineage: Eukaryota > Metazoa > Nematoda > Chromadorea > Rhabditida > Setariidae > Setaria > Setaria digitata. Next base: position 121,030 of record RCAB01000099.1, read on the forward strand.
AATGGTTCAATGAAACTATTTTCGGAGCCAAATGATAATCTATGTAAACTTGATCTATATTAATGAAACCCAATAAGACAAATGCGCTAAAGCAAATTTCAAGCGAATAATTTGATGTAAGACGAAAATGTGAAATATAAAAGATTGTCCCTTTGCTGCTTTTTTTTTCCACTATTAATAAGTAAATTATCAACCACTAATCATTTTCTTGTATTGTGTCGACTCTAATTAGTGCTCTGTTATTTCAAAAATATTTTTTTTATTCCTTTTACAGCTGTTATTGTTACTTTTTTCAAAAACCTTTCATAATTTTTACAGGTAAAAGTTATTACGAGTATATATTCAGTAGTGATATGCATATATTGTTGTTTTAACGATATTTGTTTTTTCATTGCTTCTGTTGCGGCAAAAGTACAAAAATTTTTTAACAGTTAAAGAAGTATCATCCATCTCTTTCGTCTCGTATCTATCATTTCATTACTAAATTTTATCATACCTTACGGAATGAAAAAAATATTCAATTGTCAACGATTTAGAGAAGGAAAAAATTTTCAGATTATTTTATCAATTAATAACCGATTGTAATTTCTAATAATTCTAAAAGTGAGTGGAAGAATTCTTTTTCTGCTACTGCGCATATATTCAGCGGCAATAATTTTTCTTAACACAGAAAATTTGCTCATTTGAAATTTTTGCAAACTTTTTTTATAATCAGAAAATTTCATCGTCTTCATCATTCGTACTGAAGATATGCAAGCAGTCTTCTTGATATCCTAGACTGAGTCTCATCAAGAGACAAATCATGAGGCAAAGTCAATATTCACTGATTTAGCTGAAGTTACTGGCTGGCTATTGTTCAGTCAGCAAGCCATTTTTTTGTTAGAACACTAGTGAGATTCGTTATGCAACTCCTTCGAGATGAAACCGAAAAAAAGAATTTTTTAATTTAAAAAAATTTTCAGCTCAGACTATCTTTAAATCCCAATCAAATATGGATTTTACATTACAGATCCATACAGTTTATGTCACTAGATGAGGTGATCATGTTGAAAATTCTCGTTATTCCTGAACAGAATTTAATAAAGCTAAATTGATTCGGTAGTAATTTTAGATATTTTATTCTGCTTGCTGTAACAAATGTATGCACCGCTGTTAATCGGTGTCTTCTCATTATTAACATATTCCGCTGGTACTCAATTCAAGCTTCGTTTCACATTCTGTAATCAAGCGCCTAATCCAACTCTCCAGACCGTTTGCTCACAACTGAAGAAATGGGATTCAGTTGTTAGGGTTGGTTAGCTCATCATCAACTTAAGTTTCACTCTCATTTTTCAGTTCCATGATTAGTTTGATTTCTTTTACACGGCTTTAATCGCAAGCTGAAGACAAGAGCTTCCATTCATAATAAGTAATTCATCACGTTCAGTTATGAAAATGAAAATAAAAAGGAAATTTAACAGGTAATACCCGAAAATCAGCATTTAAATAACTCTAAATATATTCGTCAGCTAAGGCCTGGTTAATTAAACCTATTAATTCCAATTTGCTAATCAGATTGGAAAATGTTAGATGAAAATAACTACTTTAGTTTATTTGAATCACTTTCAGCACTATCACACCACTTCGTTGAATGAGTCACGTCCAGATTTCCAACGTACTCCTCCAGAAAGAGGTACGAAAAGAATCTGGTCCGCCAGTCGATCGCGATGGGCAACTAACTTCCAAAGTTGGACTGCCTGGTCATCCTGGTCGGTCGATTCATCTAGTGGTATGCCACAACAACGAACACCTTACTCGAGAAGCAGCTGGGGTAGACCCGCACTCAACTTCAGTCACTACACGAACCTACCAATGTCTTCTAGCCTGATAAGTGATTTTACGACTGATTCAAAAGGACCGAAAAGAGTGGCACTCGAAATACAATATGAAATTTCGTCTCTTCCTAGTGAGGGTTTTCAAATTTTTAAACAAAATAACACAAATCACACTTTAGGCTCATCATTATAAGGTTTTTTTTGAGTTCTCAAAATTGCGCTTATTTGTGACACTCCCCAGCCGTAACTAAAAATCGGGAGAAATGAAGAATTTTGTTAATCAGGAAAATCTACACATACGCGCCAATTAGTTCTTTCTAACTCGCTCACACATAAAATTCGGAAAGTTTCATCAAATTTTTGTTTATTTTAAAAAAATCACTTTCAAAAAATTTTTTTTTCAACATATGCTTACTGTGAAATTCAGCGCTATTTTCATTTCCAGGACAACCTGGTAAAACCCGTTCACGTGGTGGACAAGTGACGAATGTGAAGACGTATTCACACGCGATTTCGTCGTTATCATCATCGTCAACATCTGCACGACGAGAGCAAATTTTGATGAAGAATGAAGATTTCAGGCAGATGTTGCACAATAGGAAGCCAACAGGTAGCAGGGAAGAGCTTCTTTGGAGTGGTACCAATAAGAAGGATCTGTATTCGATGGAACAGGATACGGTTGGACCACCTGGCCAGCAACGGCCCAATAATCTAATTCGCAAACAGTCACCGTCAGCATCACCTATGATTCCAACTAGACAGCTACCGGATGATAGAACACCCGATAAATCCACCGGCCCACCGGCACCTCCACCTGAAACACCGGGCAGCAGACCAATTAAGAGAAATGTTAGTTTCTGCAGAGGCGAACTGATATGAAATGTTTTTCAGTACTTTCCCTTAGAAAAGTGATACAGCACCGGAAATGCAGAAGAGGGCTTAATTTCCAGTTTTGAAATTGTTCAGTAAAGTGAATGATGATTCTAGGAGGCAAGCATGGCGATATCATCAGCTTCCACGCTTATGATAGATGAACGGTTGAAAACTGCTCTGAAATGCATGGATCTCAACTGCTTGTGTCCATTTCTCCATGGTATTCTTTAATTTAGAGTGCTATTAATCACAGACATCACTAGTTTACTTTTACACTGATACTGATGATCATATGACATGTTATATTCGTATCAATGATATGTAATGTGGAATGAGTCAGAAAACGAAAAGATTTAAGGATCATTAAGAAGCTCGGGATGTTACCTACCAAGCGGGAAGAAGTTTTCGAAGGCCACTCGTAAGGAGTACAGGCAATTAAGTACAGAGGAAAGACAACGATTTCATAATGCTTTGGACAGGTTGAAACGAAGCGGTAATTATGATAAAATTGCACAGTGGCACTCAGATCCAACAATAAGCGGTGGAGCACATTCTGGGCCTGCTTTTTTGCCTTGGCACAGAGAATACATCAAAAGGTCGCTTTAATTTTGCAAAATTTGCTGTAATGCCAATGGCTTTTTACAGATTTTAATATGCTTATTTAAATTATTCAAATTTGAAAGCAGCATATTTCGTGCTAAATGATTGCCATTCACTGTAGACTTGAGATTGCTCTTCGGTTAATTGACCCATCTGTGTCGCTGCCTTACTGGGATTCCACTTTGGAAAGCGTGATTCCGAAAAGCGATCATACAGTACTGTTCAGTCGGGAACTGATGGGGGAAAATGACCAACATGGTAATATAATAAATGGTTTCATGTCCCACTGGAGAACCCGAGAGGTTAGTGTTTAGTAGCACCATATGTATTCTGAAAATATTGAAGTTTTGTCTTGCTGAGTTATGATGACAGATTGATTATTCTGTTGCTCTGAGCAGAAAATTGTGTACTAGGGACGGCGTGTAACGAGACATCCCGGGAAAGAGGGGCGTCCTCTGAACGAAGATGATATCAAAGCTGTAATGAGACATTCGGACGTAATCGGTGTGCTCGCCTATACCGCTCCTCAACGGGTTAGTTTTACTGATTTCCGAAAGTAACTAGAACCTTTTCTATTATTAATTGTTGTCACAACGACTAATTGTACCTCAACAAGTAAATAAGAATAATTTAAGAGAAGTCAGAATATAGCAAGTTTGTTTGTTAAGGTGACCTAAAATTTGCCTTTTTTAAAAATTAAGATCTGATTTTGAGAGAATTAACGGTCGGAGTGAAAAATACAGGGGTGCAAGTATCCAACAGACTGGACATCACTCGAGTACAGTCATGCAAATACCCTAGTCTGGATTGGTGGTGAGATGTTCCATCAGACTACCTCCGCGAATGATCCGCTTTTCTTCCTTCATCACGCTTTTGTGGACAACATTTGGGAATATTGGCGACAACATCGACAAGTATTAGCTTACTTAGACTTTCTGGATTTAAATTTAATTCAAAATAAAATCATGGAACTCAATTGCTAGTTTTTTTCATTTCTTATAATGGATCAGAAAGACAGTATCATGTTTTTTAAACTTTCAAGAAATGATTGACACGAAAATTTTTAGAATTCAGCAGTACGATCAAAAAGTTATCCGCCGGATTTACTAGAATGTAGTGGCGAAAACCATTTCGCACAAAATCCAATGCGACCATTCGAACCTCTCCGAAACATTGACGGAATTAGGAATGATTATAATGAAAAACTGTACCAATATGCGCCACGACCCACATGTCCTGGAGGTCAAGACAAGCAATGTGGAAGCGAGTGAGTAATCGATCCCTTCTTCATTTTCAAGTGATCTAACTCATTCTCGATTTCCAAACTTCACAGTTTCAAATTCAAGTTGAAAAATACTCCAAGCCTAACATAAAATAGGCGGAAATTAATTATTATTTGATTTAAGTTCAACACTTATGGAAGAGACAAAATCCATAAAATTTTGTTATAAACGGACAAATTTATAAATAGACAAGAGTTGAAGCCGACTATGGAAGCAATAAAATGTGGATTCAGATTCCTCTTCTGCGATTTATCACATGGATATGCCCGATGTTCTACAAAAATACGTTTCGGTGGCAATTGCAGCAGTTATACACATCGTGAGAATCCGTGCCACAATGGTTTCTGTCAGTCCGGATTATGTGTTAAAAGCGCACCGATTCTCCAGAAGCAAGATGAAATACTTTTTTAATTTCCTGCCATTTTTAAAAAAACGTGAAACTTCCAATTTTAGCAGCAGAAATAGCTTGAGACCGTTTATACTTTAGCTTAAGTGCCATGTTAGTCTTTAATTAAGTAGTATTTGAAGCTTCTTTCCAAAACATGAAATTCTAAAAAATATTTCTGTTTATTCACTCATCTCTTCTTTTAAATAAATTTTATTGTGCTGATTTCAGGCCAACAGAGATAGTACAAAAAGGATTAGAAGTATAGAAGACGTATTCGAAACAGCGCTGATAACTACAACGGCGACCACGGACGTTGAAAAGGTTCACCATAAAGGCAAAATTTATCTCTGTGTTGTTTCCCTTTTCTGCTTTTCTTATCGGTATGAACTTCCGGGAAATCACCAACTTTTTTTTTTCTAAATAATGGAAGAACTTCTGTTATAAAACAGAAAATCTTGTTGTATATTTGACAAGAAAATTGTATGTCTTTATTCGAGCCCAGAAAAGCAAGAACTCTTCATGCTTTTTAATTCCATTATCAACCAACTCATTAATTGTCAACCAGCTTGTCACTAGTAATGATGCCTAGTTTTCATTTCATTTCAGAAGGCATGTTACAACAGCCATGAATGTTGCTCAGTTTGGGCTAGCAAAGGTGAGTGCATTGCGAATAGGGACGAAATGCTGAAATGGTGTCCAGTGTCATGTCACAAGTGTATCGTAGATTACGACTTCACTTCTGGCAAGTTTTCCGGATTTTCTCAATTCTATAAATTTTGCCACTGAATACAGAATAATTGGTTCATATGAATTAGTGGGCAAAATTATCAAGATTTGGAAGGAATCATTATAATATATATGGAAGAAATGAGAAATTAATAGGTAAGCTTGAAAAGTTCCATATTGTAATAGCTAGAAACAGTTTGAACATTGCCAGCTAAAAAAAAAAATCACTGAGCCATAGTTCTCGCTTCACTTTCTTTCCCCTTTCTACAATAAGATGTCTAGATGTTTTGTCATCTTAAAATATAATTAGTAAGAGTAGAGTTGTTTAATCTGAATCTAATCACTCATGCAATTGACCAGCTCTTGTGATCAATTTCCCACAATTAATTACTGACATAGCGTGATTTTCAATCTTAGCTCTCGTGATCCATTTTTACATGAAACAGCGTAAGTGGCAAATCTCCGGTGAGATTTATAACTTTTCGACCTCTCCCTTACGTTATACAGCATAGTCGTCAACTTTTTTTTGAGTCACTTTTCTGTTTCTTTAATTGCGTCACACTTTTTGCCTGTCTATCTCCAACCTACTTGAAAGATCTTACCAAATAAATATTTTAAGTGGGCATTAATCAGGTCACTTTTAAAATTTTGTCTCATGGTTGGTAGAAAGAAGTGGTAGTTTTCTGAAACATTTTATTATGGCTAAACCAGGTCACTGTCTCTGCATAATTCTCGATTTTTGTTTTTGCTCTAATTTACTCTTCTCCAACTTGTCCTTTATAACTGTTCAAGTAGCTCAAAAGTTCCAATCCAAAACTTATTGTTATTTTGATCAAGATGAATCGTCTGTTGCAGAATGTTCAGATCGGCATTCACAGTGCCCAATATGGGCTGCTGATGATGAGTGCCAAAAAAATCATCTATGGATGGCTGAAAATTGCCGATCCAGTTGTCGTCGATGTCACAAGCGAAGGACTGATATTTGTCAGCTGTGATAGATATCAATAACGAGCACCATTCGGGTGGTATATGCATATTGAGTTTCTACTACATTTATAATATATTTACTAATGTATTTTGTGTTTGATTTATAATATATTGCTTCAAAAATTCCAAATGTGCCATCTCATTAGGCTAGTAACCCAGTAGGTGTGCTGAATGTCGAAAAACTTCCGTTTCAGAAGCATCAGACAAGTTTAAGAAATTCATCTTCATTTTAAAAAACTACACGGTACCGCCAGACTATTTCTGGTTAACTATTCAGTGATATCAGTGACAGTTCCAAAATTATCACAAAAAATTCATTGTGACGCTGGACTACAATTTGGGCAACTTGACATTCGCAATTCTACAAAAGAAAAAAAAAAAAGAAGAAAAATTATAGGATATTTTTCCTAACATACCCAGAAAGCTTCTTGTGAAGGCCAACTGGAAGCTTATTTTTGCCTTCTACTTTATCCAGAAGCGACAAATCTATGAATATTACTAAATCAGTATGCCACCGCCCATTTTATTTTATAATTCTCAGAAATTATTGCTAACCTCTCCAGTATGAATACGTTAGATATCCCCTTAGTTCCAGCAGTCGAGCTTTTCTAGAATATTTGTGAACAGCAGGAGATTTGTGTATCGTGTTTTTTTTTTGTCAATTTTCCACTTCGAAGGAGCTGAATTACTGCGCCGTATCCTTCAAATTAGCTGGAAAAAAGAAGGAAGTAAATTTGCATTAAAAAAATCCTCATCACTGTCATTTGGAACAAAATTACTCGGAATAATCATAATATCCCCGAGACGAGACGCATAAGCTATTAGAAATTATCAGCTGTGATAAATAATTAATTCGCCATTGGTTATTTGCACTAACAGAGAGCGGAATTTTTTGCAATCTTTATTATTTCCAGAGGTTGTGGCATTTGATCAAAATAAACCAAATACCAGCAGTAAAATGTCTTATTTTATCTTATTTTATCAATAGGAAACGGTAAATTTAGGATGTGCTTCCTACAGCTGGACTGAGAAGTAATTAAAACAAATTAAACAAGATTAAAATATGAAAGAACTAAGCGTACGACGACCTATGCAGCAAATTACGTAACAGTACAGGCATTACATTTTTTCTTCATGGAGTAAACTGTTTGATAACTGCCACATTACATCAATAGATGAAATTTCGGATCAATGGAATTCTAACGCTGTAATACCACGGTTCCGAGTGAGTGGAAAGAACAGTCTTAATATGACTGTTTTTTTTTCTTATCCTGAAACTTACTAAAGGCCTGACTGGATTCCTCGAGCACTGGGAATGGCAAGACAGGAAAGAAATTGAGGGTGATGAATTTTGTCACAATGCACCAAACTTTTGAGACACTCATATGCAAACCATTCAGGAAACGATATCACAGATCAATGGGACACTGTCACTACAATAGTGAATAGCCTTTCTGGCATCGTCCCAAGCCATTCATTTCTAAATTCAAATGGTTCACTTCACAATGATAGAAGATCCTAGGTTCTGTTAAAAGTGTGAAAAAAATTAAAAAACAGTAACTCCGCAGTAATGTGTAGTCTAGCGATGTCTCCTAGAACCTGTCACCAGGTATAATCTCAACTTCCTTACGTGAAAAACTGATTCACAACACTTTATCTACCTTGAAGGGAAGCTGATTAAATATAAAAACACTACATGAAGTATTAATCATATTTCTAAACATAACTCTGGAAACTTCCAGTGGATGAAATTTTATAGCTTTCTTTGACAGATATGGATGGCATCAATTAATTTCATGCTTCCTTAACAGCACTTCTAAATCATCCTTAAAAATGGAACTTAGAACGCATTTAGTTGCGCTGCCAGCCTGATTAGACAGCTTATCAAAGGATGAAAAAGTAGTTTTCCAAACTGAATAATTGCACCACATGTCAGGACTTTTTCTAGAACTGATATCTTATCAATGAAGTGAAATGTAACGTGGCTGATGTGGCCCTAAAAATTTGGGATCTGGAATTATTCATTTCCACCAACTCCATGAATGTCTATCCACTATTTAAAATATTTATTTAAACAAGTTGCATCAGTGAATGAATGCAATATTAAATGCAAGAAGTTTAATATATGTAGGTACAAAGCACCAAACAACATAAGAACTCGAGTGAACTTTCCTTCAACTATATAAAAAGCTTGGTTAGGTCTTTCTACATCACTTGACTATGAGTATTTATATTTATTCATTGCTTTTGCTTATTCCATTCCAGCTTTCTGGATTCAATAATACACATTAAATTTCCTTAGCAGATTTCGCGAGGTATTTACGAACAGCCAAAAACGTACAAACAGTTTGGTGCGAAATAAAAACACAAATCTAAAATGGAATGTTTAAACCGCTACAACAATTTTAACTTTGAGGTCAAACACAAAGAGATTTGTGAAGCCAACAGTTTAGCAGTTAAAATGTACCAGCAGCAGAGGTTGCTAGCATACAAAAAAACCAACAAAGAAATTAAAGAAGCAGAGTATTAATATTAGAATGAGCAGATGTTACAACAACATATATGTTATGATGGACAAAAAAAAAAAAAACAATAAACAAATACAGACTTACTGCAATTTCGCGCCTTAACCCTTAAATCATTCTTTTTTTTTTCTCACTAGAAGTTAAAAACTGCATACGATTATTTCCAAATTAAACTTATACCCATGCAAGATCTCCCGTGGTTCTGAAGTTTTGAAACAAACAAGAACTCCCAGATTTTCGCCCTGTTGTTTCTAGAGATCATAAATGTCAGTGAAATGATAAACGAAAATATATAAATACTAGCTTTTACAAGCGAAAGACATATGCTATTCATCCAGATTATTTAATAGTTATGTGATTAAAACCGGTGATTCTTTGCTTGGGACAATTCGCTGCCTGAAATCCTCATATTTAAACAAAGAAAGTAGTTTACTTCGTAATTTATAACTAATCAAGATATTTCTGGGACTCTAGACCTCTTAAAAAAGCAGATGAATCAAGAAATGGAAGGGAAAATGACCACTTATTGCTTGTATATCTTAGGTTAGATGAATTAGGTAATTTACAGAGAAAAGGTAATTTTGTGGGATTTATATCTCCGCTGACCAGGAAATAAGGGAAAAGTTTGAAGAAATTTGTTCCAATTAGATAAATTACTAGCACTCATAACGACTTCATTCATTTACAACAGCCTTTTTTCTTACTTGTCGTTTAAGTGATAAATCACTTAATCTAGAAAGAATTATCTTTTCAGCTGAAAAAGAAAATCTTACACTCCTATCATACCAAAGGTCCCATTTTTCAACTGAATGCTTGTACTTGGCAAATTTCTGACACCATTCTCGATATTTCGATTTGAACTGAGCCACAGTGGTAGGTTGTGTGCACTCGGCTACAATGAAAAAAACCTCACTGTATCACTGAATTTATAATGGCTGCAAATCTAAGAAAATATACGAAATATCTAGCACACTATCAAATAAATAAAAAAAACTACTGTGCTGATGTGCGGTCGAATTCGGCTGCAATGATGTGGTTTAAAAAAAAAGCTAACCCTCATCGACTGCAACCTCATAGACCATAACAGTTTCTGCATTTATAATGCATTCGTAGATACCACTCTCCGCTCCAGAAACCTAAAAAAAGACTGTTAGGGACAATCATGAACCCATAAGCTCTGTCCTCTGAAAAAAAAGGCCAGTAGAAACTTCTAGAAGCCGCGTGGAAAATCATGTGCAAAACTTTTTTTCTGTAACATAGTAACACTTGCATTAAAAACAACGAGTCCTCCTTCAGTCGTTAACTGCCTCTTTCCAGAGGGTGAAATTAAATCAGTATTGAAAATCCATGTTGAATGCGCCATACAAGGGATATGCAATGTATCACCAGCGTAGAGATTTATCACCGTCCGCTTTACATGTCCTATACATCTGTCAGCATCTTTCGAATTGGAAGTGATCCACCTACAAATGAAAATTGCACTTTGAATCAGCCGGAAATTTCTAGGAAAAGAAATATTAGTAACCTTCCTTCAAAAGCATAACTTGTTTTATTAAGGCGATAATGAAGGATAACAAACTACATACTGATAGATTTTATTTAAATCTAAATTGATTAGTTAGTTGTCTAATGGAAAATGAATATTTTAGAAATTGTGGTGTACAAGAATAAATTTTAAAAAAATGGGTTTGAATTCGATAGCAAAACCATCATGAAATAAAATTGAAAAAATAATGATCGATGAAATCAATCACCCATCTGTCGATAAGTGAGCTTGTTCGCGTTTATAACATAATCCACGAACAATATTCCACGAACAATAAGGATCGATAGCACATTGCGTACAGGCAGTGTAAAGCGAACACTGGGCTAAGAAGTACTGAGAAACATTATCCTCATTGGCCAGATAGAAAAATTCGCCTGACAGTACTGTCATAGCAAAAACAGTTCCAGGATTTTTCAGAGCATATGTGGCTAATAATTTCGACGATTTATTTGCTTCGTCAAGCCAGTGGGCTACCTTGTACAACCTCCGAGAACTGGAAAACAATATTGGTTAATCTTGAATCTTTTGTTGAAATTCCTGGACCTTGATTTTTATGCCTCCACGATTATTGCATAGAGTCCCAACTGTATCCATAAGCTTCAACACAGGATGCAGCACGTTAAATGCTGCAATGAAATTTTCAAACAAAAAAATTGTTTCTAAAAAATTTCAAAGTTGACCTATGCGAGTAAACGAAAACAATGTTGGCATGTTCCACTGTGTCGACAGCAACGTGTGTTAACAGTTCATTCTGTACTGTTAGTAGCGGACGACCACCTGATACGGCATCTGCCATTAATAAATGAGATCGCGCAAAATGTAAACTACTGTCCGGGACAGACGCTGAATTAGCCACACACTAAAATTATAGGATTCTATAAAATTAACAAAACAAAGAACAACTATCATTTACACTTATTAAAGTGTACAAAAATTTGGAGAAAAAGTGAAACAGGTGAGAGAATTAACCGCTCCAGGACGATGTTCAGGAACATTTTTGGGTGGCGTAGTGATCCAACTACCATCAGATGAAGTTTGCTCCAGAAAATACCCTTGATCGAACAGCTATGAATAGCAAAAACTTATTTATCTAAATATGGAAAGAAAAGAAGAGTACAGTACGCCGTGTGCCAAGTACATAGTTAATTTTTATATACGTTCCACAACAATCGAATCCCTTGAACAGCTTGAAGAAAGCAACTGTCAGTTAAAATGCATATTAATCAGTCATGTATAAATGAATTCATAAACATTATACATGAATTACATAAGTCCAAGCACTTTATATGTTTATAACTGGGTTAGTAATTATTCATTACGAACACTGAATGCCTATAAAATACCTGATTGATATCGTTTAATGAAAATGAGCAAACAGCACTACCACCAAATGAGATTTCAGGCGTTGCAAAAGTAGCGTAGAAAAAAGTGTCGGATCTGCTAACTACACTTTGCAATGATTCTAAAAATTAATAACGAAACATGGAAACAAATATGCATAAAAAGGTACTCAAAGTAGCATTACACAGCAAAATAATTCAGGAAAATAGTTTTGGAAAGTTTCTGATAAAATTATTAATATGAATTTAGACGCATACAAAAGTAGTTTTTCTATGGTTTAAAATGCTTGGTGAAAGAACAATTGACTAATAACAAGGTTTCTGATTTTGAACATGTGTATAAATTCCAATAAAAATAATTAAAACTTACGTATTTCATTGAAATAAATAGGATATTTTGAAGAAATCGAGCAGTTAAGACGAGCTTTGACAAAAGTAGTCCATACTTGTCGCAACACATTTTTCCCACCAACATCTTTCTGTAAATTGCATAATGTTATCTCCTGGCCAGCCGTTTACAAGCTAATTAAAAGAACGCTCGATATAACTTTTGGACATTTAAAAGTTCTAACGGAAAAATAACGCTTTGACCAACTGAAGGTTGTAGTCAGCGCAATAAACAAAGTGGTAAATGACATTTTCCAGAAACTAGTCATCAGGAAACTCCAAAATCAAGTCACTATAAAAAGCAGATTCACCTTACAAATACGAGCAACCCTTGAAAACACAATATGTTCACAGTGTTCACGCTCAATAGCGACTTCACGAAAAAAGAAATAAACATATTTATCAATATTGAATGACGCCACAAAGTCAGGTTCTAAATCATAATTTATATAAAACTTGACTAAATTAATCACACTCATGTAAAAAAAGAAATCAGAATTTCATTTCCAGCTTTCCTAACGCTAATGACGAGTAAACACACATAATACTTTGCCATTATGTTTTTTCCATATGTTTTCATAATGCATTCTATACTATTCCTATTACGTACTTACATACATCTCTGTGACATAAACAGCTTACGGCAAAACTATCGAAATTATTTAAATTTATATCAATTTACCATATAACCATTTGGAATCAGTATATATGGTTCGCATTGATGAATAAAGTTCCTTGTTGTTTTTGATTAGTGGTGGTCGGTAAATAAGATGGTTGTCAAGAATAAGACCTGTTCTGATACCAGAGTAAATAGCAGGTATATCCTCTGGATTACCCCACTCTGAAAATGCAAGGAACTTACTTATTTCATTGAAGAGTAGCAAACATTAGGGTAGCAAGTAGCAAATCGTCCTATGAGTAACAAAAAGATAAGACTAATAAATCCAGAAAAAAATTTCAAATCACCGACAAGTACTGCCGTTGTATTGAGATTAACGTGAGCTGAACAAACACCGATCACGTTTTCAGGTGAAGAACGTTCCTGCAGCGTTAGCGCATCTAATTCACGTAGTTGTGGCTTCATAGCATTCGACGAGCAAACCAATAAAGTCTGACGACCTTCTTTCAGAAACATTAGTCGTACTCCATTGATGCATTCCGCATGTCCAGCACGACGGCATTCTTCGGCATCAGCTCGGGAAACAGGAAGCTCTACGTGAGCATGCTTAATACATCAGGTAAGCACATTGATCCAATTGTCAAAAAAAGTTGGCTCCGATGATCATAAAAATCAGAATTATCTCTGAGCGAATTATCTCCTGTTCAATTCTAACATTTTAATAATCTCAAGACACTTTTTTTCTTCCACCATATTATCAGAAAGCATATGACTCTGCGAAAGGTCACATTTACAGTGATTTAAGTTGCATTAAATTTGGAAATTACACTGTAAAGTGGGACAGCATATTACCAGGCCATCATTGGATGTAGTTATGTTAATATTATATGCCCATAATCGAAATAAGTGACCATCTGTGCCCACATAAAGAGATGCAGACTGAGAGTCCAGCAGTAACCGCCTGTACGCCAGTCGTCCAGCAGTAAAGACATTCTCTGAAATAGATCTAAGAATGGAAACTATAGTCTATGAGATGAAATCGTTGACATGGATAAGATCGGATGAGAACTTTCTCGTGCTGGATAAGATTAACTACTTGTTTCTTGATAGAACAAACTCAGTTCAGGGCAATAGCTTACCAGGGAGTATTGTCGGCACCGCGGATGTTTCCAGGGATAGAACGACGAAAAGCAGCACGTTAATAAAAATGACCTCTGGCGACATCTTCATGAGAACCGCCATCCACTACAAAATCGATACCAACAACCAGAGAGGACAACCACTCATCCAGCATCCTCATCTACAGCCACCTCTTTCCACGCGTTATTTCCCTACCGCACTTATGCGGGACATCTTGGGATGCAGCTGAGAATGCCCGAAGTACTGCGTCAGGAAGGAATCAGCGTCAGTTTGCGTGAACGTACGTGAAGACAGGAATTGTCCCGAGTGGATAAACTTCCTTCTAAAAAATAACAACAGCAGCAACCCACTGTTGTGACTCTTTTCAGAATCATCATCGAGCAACTTGTGTGGAATTCTCATGTCATCAAATTTATACGATTAAATAAGACGTGCCTACTGAGAATGGTGAGACACGTCCGTGCTAACAAAACTTTATGATTCCTAGGAAAAATGTACATTGTATATTAGGCCTTCTGATACAATGATATGCACCGACGATAAAAACCAAACGTCATCATTCAAAAACTTTTGGCTTCATCTCCACGTCTACATATTTGTCAAAGTGGGATTCTCAACACTTGGGATATATCAAATTTATTTTTGCTATCCTAACAAAAATTCCATTACAGTTGGCAAATTTCAAAGTGACGACACCCAGTCGAACGCAAATTTACTTCCCTCTCACTTCATAGCGGTAGTACAATTTAACCAAAAGTTAAGTTAATAACAAAAAAAGAAGAAAAATCAAATTTGCATCAAATTTTGCAGAGACCCATTATTCAGCACTGCCTGAAACGACTTATAAGGCTCGTTATTTTGCGAGGAAATGAACAAGTAATCACGGCCAATATAATAGAGCCCATTCGCCTTGGAGCAAAAACTACATATTAAATTCAAATAACTACAAATTCTGAAATTTTACAAACAGGTAACATATCTATTAAAAAGTTGTGATCATAAAATACAACAGAATAGGCTTTGAATTTTGAGCACTTGCAATTAAAGCACTGCTACGTAATATTTAAATTCAAACTGAACATTCATAGTTCGAGATGCATGAATTATGAAAAACATGAAGATGGGTTTTCGATTCCTTTTAAACATCACAACTTACATCGTATAGGCATATAAAGCCAAGCATAACTTTCTTTTTAAAAAAAATTTGGAATTTCGAAGTTACAGAAAGACAGGATTATGACCATTGTTAATTCTATTGAATTTCACGCTTACAAATGGAAGCTTTTGTTCAGATAATTAAAGAGTCATAACAAAACAGACGCTTCGAAACTTTTAGGAATTTAACCCACGAGTAATTTAATCAAGGAAGACCCTATAAATTCTGCCTGAAAGCAGTGTTCGAGATTCCGATACCAAATGAACTATTACAACTTTTGAGAGTAGTCGACAAATTATACATACTACGGGAATCATCAGCTTCCAACACGTTCAAACCCTGCAATTCAGCATATTTGGGAGATCCAAAATTATAAGAATTTTACAATTTCTTAATATCACTGCACTCGACTCATTTAGTGGAGTCGAGTGCAGTGATATTAGTGGAGGAAAATATTTGTAGAACAAATGTAAAAGCTAAATATTTTGTAGAAGAAAAAGAAATAAAAGTAACCATGTTTGGAACTGATGAAGAAGGAAGCAATCTTGGGGAAGACTGAACGCCGCTACCGACAACGCTCGTGGATATCGATGGTGATGCATTAGCAAGTATCTGCTCAAGGGCAGCTTTATCATCAATTGTGCTTAGTTCTAAGAGATCAAAGAGATTCGGTTTCGACTCGAATTCTTCGAAGGCATTGGCTGCTGGTTTCAACGGTTTCGTGCTTCGCTAGAATAAAAATTAGCAAATTCTAATAAACAGACATGCATTTGAAAGTTCCAAAGTTTGATAGCCAGATCATCAAATAAATAAATAAACCAGCGATAAGGCCGAGATTTCCGCATCACTTAATCGAGAAATTAGGATAATTAATGTAAGGCAAGTTTTATTAATGAACTGCAAAAGCCGGAGAAGCAGTGAACACTATCAAAGTAAGTGTCCCATTCATCTAAGCACGTTTAGAATCCATGAATATTCTAACTTGTTGAGAAGTTAGTGCTACAATACGACTCGGTTGCAACACAACATTTGGATGAACGCTTCGCATATGTAATTCAGGGGCAGCATCAGGCAATTTTTTAACAGTGACATTCGGCTCTCCCTCTCGAAGTCCAACTGTAGGCTTCATTTCCCTCACATTGACAGCTAAAGCAGCTTTATTTTTTTCGTAGTCGGCAATCGCCTTTCGTTCACTTTCAAAACTATACTGAAATTTAACAAAAAGGCTTAGAATAATTATTGATTAGGAGAAACAGATTTCGAACTTTGCATATCACAGAATATCTTGGTTAATTAATCGAAATACTAATTCACCTCTCTCACAGACGGACGATTAATCACAATGTTCGGAACTGCTACGCTCGGAAGTGGGAAAAACTGGTGACTGATGTCCATGTGAACATCATTAACATAATCTAAAAACTGTTAGTATTAAATAAAAAAACTATTGAGATTGTAAGAAGAACACCCTTCAAACATAAAAAGAAAAAAAAAATAATATTGACTTATAAATCATACGGAAAAAAGTAAAAAGAGAAGTTTCAAGCATAGATTTTT
The DNA here is from genome assembly GCA_003640385.1 of Setaria digitata. Classification (NCBI taxonomy): domain Eukaryota; kingdom Metazoa; phylum Nematoda; class Chromadorea; order Rhabditida; family Setariidae; genus Setaria; species Setaria digitata. Next base: position 137,971 of record RCAB01000099.1, read on the forward strand.
TCTGCAGGAATTTAGCTGGTTAAAAACTAGTCCTTACAGATGGAATTCTTGCTTATTCGAAATCTTGTTTCTAAGAAATTTGAGATGAGAAAAATTACAACATATGTTACGGATGAAAGCCGACAAGATATCTTACTAATGTGCTAAGCAGACCATTGAAATAAATTAGATTTTGATGTACTGTCAATTTGATATAAAAAATGAAACTCTACCCTTGGCACTTCCGACACTGGGGTCCAAATAACTTGAATAAATATAAAAATGAAACCTTTTGAATGAGCAGATGACATCAGATTTGATACACAATTAATACCAAATATTTGTACTTGCTGACATTTACGGTATTGAAATACAGCTTCCTGACATTGCTCAAGGGCCTAAAAAAAAAAAAAAAAAAAAAAAAAAGAATAAGAAGAACCAGCAGTGCAAAACTTGTAACAGGAACATTATGCCTTAATGATGGACAGTGACAGAGACTGTGACGGTAAGCTAATTAATCAATCTCATTTCATATCTCAACATGCTAAGACATATATCCTTGACATCGGAAAATTCTTTTTCGTCCGATACCTACTACAACAACCCACATCCTACTTACTAATCTTCAAACAGATCATCCAGCATGAAAAGCTCGAACTGATGAAGCAATTATGATCTGAAAATAAATTCGGCAAAAAACTACAAATTCTTTTCTCGCTATATATAATGAGTGGATTACGTAGGACAGAAGATATCTCAACAAGCGTGACCTGCATTGAAATAAGAAATCAGGCATCTAGCATTTTACTGTCGTTACGAGGTGAACGACAAAGACAGTAAGTTACTGGCATATGTATTTTTCGTCTACGAGTTTATCTAAACATCTTATACTGACAAGACCCTAGAATTTTAAGAATTTAGTCGCACCGAGATATACTCATTTCTCCCCTAAGAACTGAACAGTTACTGACTGATCATCAAATTATCATAAACGTATATATCATTAGAATAACTGGATCTCATAGCACAAAATTCAGTGCTTTGCGTAATGCTTCGAGAAGTTTGGAAATTTGCAGGAAAACATAACAAATATATTGTAATAGTTATTTCTTCTTTTTACAAAAATGAAACATATTTAACTAATTCATTTCCTTAAAGAAGCTGTATAAAAGTGTTACTACGTTACTACAATGTGGTTTTAAAATCGGTAAATCTGAAACAGCTGAAAAGAATTCTAAAACACCTGACGCTAAAGTCACATTCCAGAAGCGCACATCATCTACATGTACATAATATAGGCTCAAATTATAGATCACGTAGTATATGTGCAAATATAGAAAGTCTTATGCACACAGATGCTTCTTATGAATCCTTTTTCTTCTTGAGTTCCCCTTCCTTTAGTATACCTTCACTACCTGACCTCCTAGGCTCGATGTCTCCTTTCTCGATTATCTTGCAGTCGTTGTCACTTCAACTCTCATACGCCTTTATCAATTCTCTTCCACAGCTCCCTTTGCTTGGCTTCTTTGTTGTTCCGTGCATGCCTCTTTGGCTTAAACATTCACATCCCCTCTGGTTGACTTTTTCAAGTGTGCTTTCCACGACCTGCATGGACATCCGGCACGACAAAACAGTACTCATTAAAGAAAACGAAACCAACACACCCCAACCGAGCCAAGTCTTGCACTCCAGCAAACAGTCAGCTGCTGTTAGATTTGATCGTCATTTGCTAAGGAATATTTGTGCTCGCTTCATTGGGTTGTAATGAAAATCGTTGTCTCACTCTTGAACAGTCGCGAAAGGAATCTATTTCCAATATTTTGAGTAGTAACGGTGCTCAGGACTGGACCAGAGTTATGTAGTCATAAGACAATATTATTTGGGGTTAACTTACCCTGAAATGATTGGAAGTTGATTTAGCTTCAGTATGAGGTCAGAAAGGGTTAGTCTTCATTAATACGCATTCTAATTCGACCTCCGAATAGTGTCATATGAAGTCGTCGGAAAGTAATATAAATAATATTTTATATTGTACAATTAAATTTTATGTAATGCTAAGATATTCTTTACATAGTTGCCGTATAAAATTAACTTCCGTGTGATAGACAGTTTCATCATGTTACAGAGATAACCTCCAACTTTACCACACGGTATCAAAGTTATCTCAAAGTAATGTTATATAATGTTAAATAGCTTCAAGAAGAAAGTAATATCGTGATCTTAAGTTTCCTAAATTATCTAATCTCCAAATAACTTTATAAATGTTAAGTTAAAGTTAGACTTAGTTCGATCAGTAATATAATTAATTGAACATTTAAATAGTTTTATACAGTATTAAGTTAATCTTATGATAATAAGTAATTTACAGTGTTGTGTGATTAAAACTCGAGCTCATATTTGTTAATGTTAAAATAACCTTGAATGTTATCATATAATGCTAATAATTTAACTACTAGATGATATTATAAAAAAAATCAATTTAAAAATAGTATTTCAGTATTATGTTAATTTAAATTCATTTTAACACTATAGCATTATCAACCTTCAAATATCATTACACAATGTTAATCTAACCCTACTATTGAACATTAAATCAAATTAGCATTGCATAGTATTAAATTAAACTCATTAACGTTCTGCCTCTATAACATGAATTAACCTCAAAATAATGTTGTATGATACAGTATAATATAATATCTAAATGATATTACGTAGTGTTGAGTGACCCATCAAGGGTATTGAAGGGCGATCGAAACTTCCGAACCAAATTTTACTTGCTATGAATTATTTCTGCTGATCATATTGATGATAATTTTACCGATAGTAAAGTTAAGAAATGGTTGGTGGAAGAAGGAGATATCTTGAAATCATTTCTGACATTTGAAACTATATTCCGAAGTTTTTTGAAATACAAATAGCATTGAAAATTTTTTCAAATCCAATGCAGTGATATAGCTTAAGCTTCCAACCACTGTATTCGCCTTGTTCCAACTATCCGGCTTTTATTTTATTTTAGACTAAAATTTACAACTTATCCATCAAGCATTATGTTAAAAATTAAACTTCAAATAAATGTGACTTAATGATTGTTAATTATAGCTTAAATCTTCTACACAAAATTTCTCTTTATCGTAAGTTATCAGCACAATTCATTCATTCACTTTCATTATTTTCAATAGGCAATTGCTCCACACGATATTTATACGACAAGGAGGGTGCGGCGATGCCTCGAATCCAATGTTGACGTTTACGTAAATGTAATAAATCCTGCTGGAAGAGTTAATTTATCAAATAACTGAATATAAAATTAATAGCAAGTAATGATCACAAGTCTGAAAATGAAGGAAAACGTCACAAAATGTAAATTATTGCGAAGAAAAAAGAAAAAAGGCATGAAAGTACTGCGTAAATATAACCTAAAGGAAAATATTATTAGAAAATTAGAACCTTTGCTAATTTAATGGATAGATTTAATTAAAAAGCAGAAATTGCTTCAATCAAATTTATTGAAATCCTATGCAATCTTCCAAGACTCAATAAAAAAATTTTAGAAATTAATGTGTGTTTGCTTACTCTTTCGAATCGTCGAGATTGGCTGATTTGAGATCCCTCTGGCTGTAAAAAAAATAATATTTTTTTTGTTTTCTTCATTTAATGAAAATAGTTTCATAGAAGAATGCATAAAATTTACATTTGAGACTTACATCTTTGTTCAGTAGAATTAAAAAGCTTTCATAATAAGTTAGATAACAACTAAGACATCTGTTAATTACGGTGACATATTTATTTCATTTTGTATAAATGAATAAGTGAAATTATGGCCATCTATTTTTGTCTCATAGAGCACTAGAAGTTATAATTCCTCATGTGGCTTTTTACCTCAAGTGACTCCAAGTCATACCCTGGTCGTACAATACGATCACTGTAGACACATGTCACTTCGAATTCTTGAGTATCACTAACGCTTTCTTCGAGGTCGTGACAAGAACAGTGCTGGAGGAGAAAAATTGCTTTGTTTTACTTCTTCATTCATTTCTCACCTCTTCTACTTTTTATTCTTTGCTTATTTTCTCGTCACACAAACAGTTCCAGCGTGTATTGCGTGAAAGAACCATCAAAAGTAACAAAGGGAGATTAATAGTGCCTGTTTTCTGAGGTTATTGCTTAACATAACTTCATTTTGATAAGATGATAATGACGATAGATAAAGTATGATTAAAAAGGGAGCATAAGTCAACTTTTTCAACATCAGTGTAGATGCAATTAAGAAGCTTTTTAATGACTTCTGCGTGTATTAATGAATAGTTTTAAAGCTATTTGCAAATAATATATTTTTACCATAAAATTTTCCTATCATTCAACTCTTGATGTGTTTTCCAACCATTCAGTTAACCAGCTAGCTAATCAATTTGTTAGTTTTAATTTATCCAGTTGAACTAATGACCATGTACCAATTATAATTCATTAGGGAGATATCTCTCTATAAGACATGCTTCATCGAGCTGCTAAACTTCTCAACTCTTTTTGTAAAGTACTTTCAGTTAGTATTATCTATTTGCTGTATCAAACATACCATTGAACCAAATGACGTTCCATGCAGTTTACACATTGGCGGTTTAATGAGCTAGAAAAAGAAAAAAGTGAAGTATCGCTTATAACAACTGAAATAAATGCTGAAAGAAATTTAAATATCAAGGCGTGCATGCTAGAAGCAACAATAAAACTTTTGAAAAAAAAAAAAAAAAAAAAAAAACTGAATTAGACTTAACTGCTGATCTGTTAATTAATTACATTGACCCGTAAATAATCGAAAAATGATATTAAGCAAAAATTCGACATTTTGGCAAATTTCAATAAAAGTAGTAATAATTTGATTAATGTACTGATGGTGGCTAACTTACCGGATATTCATTAATAGAGTATGTAAAGGGCACTATTAATTGTCCCGATCCATGATAGTAGAAATCCCGACACATCGGGAACAACTCAACATATAGATATTGTTCGATTCGCGGATCAAACGTACACTGATCATGAAGCTTTCGAGGAAACATCATCGCTGCAACATTGTTCATAATTATTTCTTCGAAATCGGAATAAATTTAATGAGAGAATTACTGCATCATAAATTAGTAAAATCAATTTCTTTGAAAAGTATTTGGAAAAAAAAGAGAGACAAAAGTTTCGATTAAGAGTGAAATTTAGAATAAAGCTAAGCTACCGTTCAAATGGAAACCTTTAAAGTTGACAATTATTTCACAATTACTAGTATTGCGTCCCCAGTGATAACTAGGTGATGACTGTTCTCATTTAATTATCATTCAAAAGAATGAATGGATTTTTGTGTTCTAATTACAATTACCTGCATTTAATTTTATCACATTTAGTAATATTAGTTTGGCTCCGCATTCTCCAAGTGATGGTGTGGACTAGTTTATTAATACTATTTTAAAACTTGTAGAAATGAAACGAAGATTTTATATCATTCATCACCTTCAGCCAGACTTTTCAACAACGTATGTGATATTGTGACATTTTCGCATCTTTTTCCTTGACTAATCCATCCACATGCGACACATTTAGGTGGCGGATAATATTCATTTCGTGTTGATTTCAGTAAATGAGTACAATATTGAATGAATGCTGTCAGTGAATGTTTGGTTCGTGTATTCCATGCAGTGTTGGTACTGATTAGTAATGGTGTAAAATCGCCTTCTTCGAATATTTGAACCAGAAATCCTTAAACTTTTTTTTGCTACTATTACTTACAAAGTAAAAAGCAATAAATTGTTGAAAAGGAGAAGTCCTTTAATATTTATTTCAAATAATGCCGAAATTAATCAGAATCAAAAATGAAAAAGTTGCAGCAAACATGACAAATTTTGAAATTTGCTTTTCATATATTGCGAAAATTTAACATATAGTCTCATTTTCTTTCAGTCTCGTCCCAATGATTTTTAGTAACTTCAAGATATGTAATAAAATTGGAATAATTTTCAACAAATCATATGAAAACAGAGAATAGGCAATGAAGAACTAAAACTGAAACAAATGTTAATTTGCAGTGGTAGTATCTATAATTATTGCATATTCTCAACATATATTAAAATTAGTATTGCTTTATTCGCTTACTTTCATGGCCTGCATGCTTTGCACTGCATCCTGAAACAATGCTAATGCATTCTTTATCTTTGAAATCAAATTTGAAACCACATGATTCTCGACAACCACAACCACGAATTAGTCTTGAACACTCGAAACTTTCCAGTACTGCTTTCAGTGCTGTTGGACCAAAACGGTTTCCAATTGGATAAACATTCGACGGAGCAAACAATCTGCAAACAGATGCGGAACTACGAAAAATTCGGAATCAACACAAGATTAAAAAATTGAAATGGAGCAATAGAAAATATAGTGAAAGCTATACTGCAGTATTTTAACTGAAAGCCCTTAAATTTAAACGAAAAATGAACTTAAAACAAAAAGCATTTTATGGATTACTTGAATAATGATAGTAACCTTTCCAAGAAGTCAAATTATCTTAGACACTTTGAGGTGTTGAGAAAAAGTTCAGAACAAACGTAGGTAAATCTTCATCCGGTACTCCGTATAAAATATCCGTTAAAACGCATCTTTCTCTTGCGGTCATTCGCTTCACTTCTATCGGTTTTACGAAATTGTAAAGAAAAGTGCCGTCGGGCATAAATGGCGAAATTCCAGAATGAAGACATAAGAACTCTGCAATCCTTATTAAAAGTTATTCTCCAATTAATGCTTTAGAAAGAAAAACAGAAATAGCTTTTTCGCATTAAGGAAAAAAATCTTTTTGAAGAAACTTTCCTTTTTAAAGTTTGTATTTGCTGGAAGGAAAAAAAGTCTAAAAGAGTGTTTTTCCTCAGTACCTTACAATTTAGGATACTAAAGGAGTGCTGATAACTGATTGGCCATAATTTAATACTAATTTTAAGTTTTTTTTTTTAGATAACAAAAAAAGTTAGTTTCCGTGATAATATGCATAATAATAATTGAAATTAATATACCCCCAAACACTCCAACAAGGGGCATATATTCAAAAAGAAGAATAAAACTTTTGGTTAAGTGGTGATCTGCACTCTGCAAGTAATTTTTGAAATTAAAAAGCTTTCTGAAATCATTCGAGAAAAAGTTCTTTTCTAAATTTTCTAAATTTAAAATTTTTCATTCATAATTATTTCTTCGCTTTAAATTTATGAAAGAAAAGCTAATATCACGTGGAATTTTATTATATTATTGTTGACAAACAATCAACCACTCATATAATTATTCCACTCATTTCATTGTCAACTGTAATGATTGTTTCATTTTTTTTAGCCTTTTTCTTATTTTTTTCGGATTCAACTCATTTTCTACGCTGCGTACATAGCATCTTTAGGATAACAGATCATCTATGAAGAGATGCTCTCATGAGCACGTATATTTTAGATTTTCGACAATTTAATTCAAAGTAATTTAAAGTAAATTTAGTTTAAAAAAGCTAAGCTAACACTTAAAACATACAAAAAGTATTAAAAAATTTTTTTCTTAGAAGTTCAACCACTTATATCAAGATTAAATAAAAAAGGGAAATTAACTATTTTGTCAAAACCAATTGCTCTGCACATTTCATACGTTTCATGATGGCCACGAAAAAGGTATAAATGACGTGGATATCGTAATTTTAAACTCAATAAAAGCAACAATGCATCGACTCTTGATGGATTAAAACAATCCAAATAATCACCTGAAATCAATTAACGCCATGTTAAGACACTGAATGAATTATACATGATTTATTGAAGCGATCTTTAAGCTTTGTTAGTGCATTTAAAACATGCCTCTTAGAATACATTACGAATACTTTTTCATTAGTGTGAAGTTCACTATTATTGAAAAATTATCAAATCAACTTTTGAATTTATGGTTTTCCTTCCTTTAGATCGGAAATTTAATTTGTTATTTTCCAATAGTTCTAAGTGTGTGGATAAAAATTGCAAATGTACAAAGGATCATTAAACATTAAAATATTACTTATATATTGAATTAGGAATTGATCACGAAGGAAGCAGCAAATATATATGAAAATTACCGAGAAAAATATAAAATGATTTCGGTGGCATTTTATACTGTTTTAAAAGTGTTACTAAATAACTCAAATCGCCGTCTAGGCTACCAACAACATACAAACGTCGATATCTCAATAATTCATCAGGTACCACAATTAGCATTTGATGGACCCTTTCGATTAATGCAATTGCTTGATGTATAAGCTAAAAGTTGTATTTCGAGGCTTGAGTTTGGAACTGTAAGGATTCTTTGCTTCATTTCTGCACAAATTTTACACTGAGACAAAAATTCATCCACTGAAAGATGAGATTGTCGAAATAATGAATAGTAGCTGAAAAATGTAAGTCTTCAACTAAATTTCCTTTTTATAACTTCTCATACCGCAATCATAATTTCCCGGTTCATCCATATCAAGGCCGGAATCCCATCGCGGAAAGATTTTTTCAGAATTGTTATGATCAGAATGTCCAAAGTGTGTTGATTGAATGCAGCACAGGGCGGTAAAAAAACATTACTTTCCATTTCTTATCCGACTTGGTCTTTTTTCTTCAAAAAATCTAGTTTTCTGAACATTGGAAATAAGCTAATAAGTTCGAAATTAACGATCTCTTGATTTACTGACAGATTTTGTGCGTCGCAATAGTTAATAGCTCAAAGTCATTACTTTAAGAGACTGGTACCTGTGAAGTTAAATTTATTACTTTATTAATTTAGAAAAAAAAAACCACTCTTCTCTTTGAACACATTAATCTTGGCAACTTTTTCTTACACCAACCGATATATGTCACCTAGCAGTAAGAAATATAGATAAACAATGCAGAAAAGTAGAACTTCCAGACTTTTGTACTAACTGAATAATCGTCGGCTAACCTCGGCTGATCAACATATAAAAATATTCTATCTTTTTTAGAACTTTAAATTTTCGATTAGTTCAAAATAGCTTGAAAACATTAAATGTCTCAATAAGCTTCGAAGCTGCATCGGAGTAGGGTTGGGCAAAATTTCACCGAGTTTTAATTCAATATTTTTTGAAATATATTTTTTATAGAAGAGAATTTTGTTATAAAATTTTGGCTATGTAATAATGATGAATCAGTTTAAGATATGAAAAAAATTTTTTAAAATTCTTGTAAGTCTTGAATTTAAAACAAGTTTTGTAATTAGATATTGAATTGAAAAATTGAAGATATACACATTAACACAATTTCTGTAATCATTTCGATCAGTAAATTAAATTTTCGAATTTCATCAAATTTTAGCAATTAATATCCATATTTTCAATGCTTTCAAAACATTGAGTAATCAATTGTATTAACAAAAATATGATTCTGTTTTAAAATCACTTTGGTAAGCTATATGTTATCTAATTTTATGTCTTAAAATCAACTATAAAAAACTCTTTTTCCCACCAAAAAATGTTACTTATTAGATTCTGGAAGCACAGATGATACTATTATTCTCGAAGAATTGATTTAAAATATTACCATTACTACAATAAAAATTTTGTCGGAAAACTATGTGATGAAAGATTTCAGTGAAGTCAACTTTTCGGCGTCGAAATGAATGTGCCATCCATTAGATTGTTTCTGTTAAGAACAAATACACCGTAGTTTATAAACATTAAAAAAAAACGTATATAAAGTTTGAGAAACCTATATAAAATTTAAGCTTCCAAGCTAAACTTACTTGGATCAGCAATCTAATTCTTTTACGTTTTAAAAATTAAATTCTTTCGTATGTGCCAGAATAAAATTCACCATCCACGTGTCAGAAATCAAATTGATTTATGACTGAAAAACGAACTCATTTATTCACTAGAAATTAAGTTTCTTTAATGTTGTATAAAATGACAGGCTATATCTTCTAATTTAGAGCTTGTCCTTAAAAAACCTGAAACATTCTGAAATAAATTAAAGTGTGACAAAGAAGTGACATATATGCAAATTAATTAGCTATGAAGGAAACTTACTAATTGCTTAAGTTGCTAGTCAAATTATACATCAATAATAGCCCCATCCGGAAGCTAACTTCTTTCTAATGTTCCTTTTCGAAATGTTTGCTCTCAACATGTGAGCTCACCACTTTTTTGTTTTAATTTAAGGCTATTTAATTAAAGTATTTTAGCATAGTTTTTTCGTTGATCATAATACATCTTGTTATGAAAAGAATATGCAGTATGATTCTGGAAAAATGATTTGTTCAAGACGGAAATGTCGAAGACTATCGTTGAAAATCATATAGCATCAATGAAACGATTTATGAAAATAGGGATCGGATATAAAGTGAGTTTCTTCACAAATCTTGAGCAAGTTAAGTACTCTTATTTAGTAAGAAATAACCGATTTCTTTTATAGAGATCGGGCTAGAATCAGTCAAATACAGATATCGAATAAATCGCGAAAACTATGCTGAAAAAATGCTTCTCCAGTAATTAACAACCATTTTGTAATATTTCTTGTTTTAAAACTTTTTAATTTTTCTCATTAGTCTTTCCTTTTTTCCGTCCTTTCCTCCTGGTTTTGTGTCACTAATTGCTTTCCGATATTGCACCATCCATGCATTACAAGTTAACATATAATAATATCATTATATATTAACTTGTAAAATCTGACATTATTGTCAAATTCAAAATAAATTAATTTTCCTTTCAACCTACGGTATTATACAGTAAAGTTTGCATAAGATAAATTGGTCATCTTAATAATTACTTCTGCATACAAAATATGTGTCGAGTTGATTATTTACTGATATTAAGATAAGCCATGTCAGTAAATAATAAAATATAGTTAAAAGTAATTGAGAAAGTGAAGAAAACACAGCGGTTATCAAAACAATTAATGATTCTGAACCATTTGATACCAAATATTTAAAAATTTGACAAAATAGAAAAGAAAAAAGATTCTTGAGGCATTCATCACAAACAGTTCAACATTTCAACCATACCTGTATCCACTTCATGACTGTTAAAGTATTGGAATGATCTAGTTCGTTCCGGTGTTAACATGACAAACTTTCCTTCATTTCGGAACTCACTGGCAAATAATGACAAGTTTTCATTGTAGGACAACTAATTACAAAATAATTGCTTCACTTAAACCATAATCTTGCTGGTATTAAACACGGAAAATTTCAAAAATAATTGCCAATTAACGCTTCACCATCAGCTTTAGGCAAATCCACGGCATAATGCACCAGCACGCTATTGGATACAATGTAAATATCGATACTGAATGGCAAACAAATCATTGCAATCTGTTCATTCGAGATTAAATCTGTGGAATCAACGGTGTAGACGTTATCGTCGATGACGTCATTCGTGGCTGTATACGTCACCTGTAAAGACTTCTACTTATTCCGTAGCATAAATTATTACACGTGACGTTTTCTGTGAGAGTATGGTAACTAGCACTTGACGGTACTCTTTCGAAAGTTGAAAGAGAGAATAATATGAACAGATGGAATTCATATTTTAAGGAGGAGCCAAAGGTTAGAGTGAAGTAAGAGATCAGCCTTCCTGAAGAGAAGAATACTTTATTAATTAATACCATTCATCCCTAGTTTTAAATTTCATTTGAAACTAACCTGTAGTTGCCATTTCAGATTTGTGGACATTTTCTCACTGATCTGAATTACAGCTTGGTAAATTGGATTGGCGCAAAATTTGACTGCTGAGAATTTTTCCATTTTACGGAATCTGAAAGGGTTTTCTCCTTAAAGTATTATAGGAACAACTGTAGGAATAATATTGCTAAAGAAAAAAAAATCACTTCGAATATTTCGATCGATATAAAAATTTTGGAAGAAATTACGCTGTTTCATAACATTCTTGCAGGAGAAAACGATGTTCAGAATCTCGCAAGTATTCGCAAATGTAAAATTTGTAATCGTCTTGAGCTGAAAGATCAATTAATTTATATTTTTCCACGAACAAAAACTTGTAATTCTTAATTAAAAAAAAAACATTTGGAGATTTGTTAATATAACTGAAATGAAACAAATCGAAAAACTTCTGTCTTTTGGATGCAACAAAAATAAATTGAATTTGTGTTATAGTTTTCCACAAATATTCAACAACTTAATGATTCCTCATCGAACATTTAGAAATTTTGAACTACGGTCATGCTGACGAACATTTTTACAGAAATTATTTTTTCCTACTATTCAGAGCATTCTGAGCAAGCAGTTTGGAATATATTATTTCCAATCAAAATGTTATATCATTCGACACTGACTCTAATAAATGCATTGCAGAAAAAGATCACCAAGTTCAGTTAATTCCTTAGCATTATCCATTCCAAAGAAATATGCCACCGGTGTCAAATTTACGTAATCTTCGTTTTCAGAAATGGGCATTGAGCTACAAAAGTTTATTTAGCATTGAAAAGTTTTGCTTTTTAAAAAATTAAATCTAAAAATATGTGAAGTATATAAAAAAGAGACTGACAAGCCATATTTGGTATCGAGAATGCTATAATCACCGGCCACATTTTGAAGTAAGACAACTGTTTCATCGTTTGAGAAAGTTTGCCAAGTATGAATCATTTGTGTATTCTTTTCATAGAAATGATCAGGAAACTCTGTGATTTCTGAAATTCTCTTCTAGGATTTCTTATTTCCCTTCACAATTCCTCATTAGTTTGTTGGATCAATTCTCCTATTAAAATGATTATGAAATAATAGAGAAGAATTAAAGCAATCTTGGCTGATCGAGATTTTGAAATTCATAAAGTTGCAATGATCAAGAATAATACTTGAACTTCAGAGCCTTTTGAAACAATCAAGTGGAGGATATGGAGAATACTTGGAAATACAAATAATGAGGAAGTAATGTAGCAATTACTTTGACGGAAGCAGTGTGTGCCTTTATCAGCAGAAGAATCGTTATCAGCTGCAGTGATGACACAACAGTGAACGAATGATGAAAGCTGTTGACAGTTTTTCATATTTCCAGCAAGTTTGATATTCTTTGGGCTAGAAGATGAAGCAATTAGGTTGAAATCAGTTGTACTTCGAGTGCGTTATATTGCCTTACACGTACGTTTACAGTTGTGTCGTGGGAAAGACAATATGGAGAATAATCAATTAGTCAACAAAATTGGTCAGTTTCGTTTTTAATTAGTTTAAATATTTGATCAAATAAGAAATCCAACATAAACATTTATTGTTCTGCGTTAAACTTACGTGAGTCCATTTTGAAAATCGTCAAGTGCTAGTTGCTCTACAAATAGTTGATCGGTTCGGTTATCTAGTGACGATAGGATGAGCAAATTGTTATTTGTATCAATGCTAAGTAATGACCTAAATAATTTTCTTTTGTTTCAGTGATTTAGAAACTAGAAAAGATACAGTTACTTATGTAAATTCTAAGCGAATACAGGTACAAATTGTTGCATTTGTTGAGCCGAACTGTGCTAATGTTCGAAATGAAAAATCTTCTCGGAAAGAGTTTTTAAAACAGAAGTTAAGGAGGAAGCGTAGCGCAGGTAAACTCAAATAACTGTGCAAAGCAATATGTAATTGATTTCCTAAAATGACTTTTATCAGAAGTGCGATAAGGCAAAGATAAATGATCAGTGCATTTTGAAAATATAAATTAAACGGAATCCAGTATTGGAAAAGTGTTACTTTCGCAGTTTGGAAGTCGCTAATGTTCGTTTTCGAAAATCATTCAACGGCAGGAATCTATCAAAGGTTTGCATCTTGTTGTTTAATTGACAAATGATTATGGATAGCAAAATTAGCACATTAATAATGACCACAATGATAATAAGTGTAAAGATTAGCTGCCAAGACCAAAAATGCCTTTGTCGATGTTTTGACTGATCGAACTTGTCATCTGCAGGTTGAAATCAAATAAAGTTAGATAAAGCGCGGAATTCAGTCGAGCATCATCGTAAATGGACAGATAAATAATTAATAAATAAATTCAATTAAATTTGAAAATTTCACCTATTATACCTGTCGCATAAATTGTTATAATATATTTGCTAGACATGTTGTTATTTATTCATTGCCATTTAATGAATGTTTTTATTATAGACTATGACTATCTACTTTTGCCTGCTTACTGTTCTTACTATTTTACAATAAGTCACCACTTAGTTTATACGAGCTAATATTTTAAGCAAAATTAAAACTATGTTACTGGCTGATTACATATTACGCATAAATTATTTAAGTACTTTAATCAGTGATCAAAAGTTTAAACAAACATTTGACGCATTGATGAAACTTTTCATTATCCGTATATGCTTCATAATACCCATCAGCATACATTCGTTGTAATTTGTCATTTAAATGAAAAGTCGAATTTCTGTAACAATTTTGCAGCAAAATGCCCAAAATTTCAAAAATTCCTCAAAAAAATTTGATGAATTAAAAAATAAGTTTTTCTAACACTTTAGAATTTCATCTTTGGAACTGTATAATTCTTTTGAAAGATTATGGTATAAATATTGAAGTTAAAGTAGCTCTGGCTGCATACTTTTAAACTCTACCGAAATATTTTCATCAGTTTTTTGCTCGACTAAAATTTAAATGAATTAATTATGGCAGGACAGAAAATCTAAGCAGTATGCAATTCTCTTTTGATATCGAAGTTAAGAGACCTTATCGGTAATGATTTAGTCTTATCAGTATTGCTTGGTTTGATCAATGAAGATTGCGCATCATCGTTTACCTCCTTGATTGCCATTATGAAGCTTTCTTTATAAAATGACTTTTTTCTTTATTCTCGAAGTATACTGAAATTTTAGTGAGAGCTAAAATTAAATAAAATATATTCTTGCCTAAAATTCATAAAAGTTCAATAAAATGCATTTATAAAACTATCAAGCAACCCTCAGTGGTTAGATTAATCAAATTTTGAATGAATAATCCTGAATTCCAAAAAAATTCTATTCTAAAATTTCTAAAAAGTGATCGAATTCTAAATTTTAAAAAATTCTGAAAAAATTCTAGAAAAAATTTAAGTGTTTGAACCAACTGATTAGTTTTAAAACTTAAATCGAATCCTACATTATTTTTTAGTTTGACCTATTCATCAACCATTAATCAGATCTAGTTTTAAAAACTTAATTTTGCAGTTTCAAAAAAAAAGGGAAGTATTGAACTTTTTTTTTCATAAAAGCAATTTGTTCGAAGAAGCCGTCATCTTCATCGTTTGAATGAAAAATTAAAAGAAAAAAAAAAAAAAAAACAAGTATTTTTTAGATAAGACAATTGATTTTAAAAAGAAATCTGCATAATACAATGTTTATATTTGTTTTCCTTGCATAATGTACAAACTGTAGAAAAGCTAAATGAACCATTTATTAAGCGAAAAAATTTCTAAAAATGGCGACTAGACAGAACTGAACAGTGATAAAACTGATAAGAGCATGCATCTTGAAGTTTCCTTTTTTTCATCCTTAAATTCTTCCTCCTTTCTCTCTTTCCATCTTTTTCTATTCCGTTTTATAGTGTGAATCAATACTGTTTATTTTTGAAGAAAATTAAGGAAAATTGGAAACATTTGTGATAATACACTAATGGCTGCATTGTTGAAAGTAATAAATATTTCACTGCTATTCTGATTGATAAAATTTTTAATATCTCTTTTTTTAATGAGATTAAGCACATTTTCAGCCACTCCTGCGAGAAGTTCAAATAATTATTAAAAATATTCCTTTTCAAAAATATTTCTCCTAGCTCGTTTGTTTATTTTTCTTTTTAATTTTTAATGACAATGTTTTTCCACAACTTATTAAAACTGAGAAAGGTATATCTCTGTTACTAGTGATGACAAGCACGACAAATGTCCAATTTGTTTCCCCTTACCGTTTCTATTTGTCTTGTCCAGTTATTTCTATTTGTTTGTTTATTTTATTTTATTTTAATTCGGAGAACAGTATATTATATTATATTTGTTGTTTGAGTAGCTTTAAAATAAACTTAAGAACAAGGGATTCAATCACAAAGATTAAGCTTATATTTGCACTTACAAGTATGTATGTCTTTGTCGAAAGCACATTTTTAAATTTTAATTATTAATTTTTCCTTGTTCAATGCAAAGCAAATGAGAAAAATTTTAATTCATGTAGTTGGAGGTTTTTTTGTGACGCAATTAATAATAGAATATTTGTGCATGAACAATTTAAAAAGACTACTTTTTGTCCATGTTATAGAAGGAGGAAGTCTTAGAAATGCACTGATAATAAAATGGGAAAATAATCTATCATTAACCTAAATTTTGCCGATCTTAAAATGATTACTGTTCTTAATTCAGTCATTTTTACATTTAATTTGTGTAGTATAATATGCAGAAAAGTGACCATTAGCGGAATAATTTATTATTTTAAAAAGTAAGGATTTTTTTCTCTTGTAAAATCTTCATTTCTATTATTTTGATACGAAAAATGCCGATTTTCAATGATATTAGGAAACAGATCCCTGAAAAAAAGGTGAAATTGAGTTGAAAAAATCGAACTTTTAAAGACCTGTAGTTTTTAAAATGATCAAGGAAGATTTTATAACTTTTTTTTTTAAAAAACTAAATAAAGTAATAATTTTTAGACAGAAATCATCATGTCTGCCTATAAAATACTTCAAAAAATTGATTGCAACACAGCTCACTCATGTTATCTGCTCATAATTCAATTTCCACCTTACTTATGAAACCTCCTCAAGATCTCAAGAAAGAACAGTTGTATTTTTTAATTTTTCATTTTAAAAAATCAGTGTGTCGTTTCTACCTATTCCCTGTATTTTCAAGAAAAAGGAAAAATCTAAAAATTTTGAAATTAAAAAACAAATATAAAAATTAAAATGATCGATTGTCCTATTTAGTGGACGGGAACTTTTCACTGATAATCACAACTGATTGTAAAGCAGCTGAAATGATTATCATATAACAGTTTTACTCGGTCAGTGGAAGAAAGAAGAAAATGATTAAACGAAAAATGGACCAGTTCTAGTGATGATTTATCAGCTAAATGGAAAAAGAAAAAAGGAACTGACAATTCCGGTCGTTAATTATCATAAAAGTATAAGTTATCACAAATTATTAAGGACTACTTTTTGGATAAGAGAGAGAGAAGGGGCAAAAGCTTGTTCTGATTGGCTTCCATCAGTAGTTTTCTTCAAGGATCTATAGACGTGCGTGAAGTAGCCATGTACACATACAGGGAGTGTGGGTTTGCACTTGAGGTCAGAGACTAGTCATGTGATAAGGTGATA
The DNA here is from genome assembly GCA_003640385.1 of Setaria digitata. Lineage (NCBI taxonomy): Eukaryota > Metazoa > Nematoda > Chromadorea > Rhabditida > Setariidae > Setaria > Setaria digitata. Next base: position 155,248 of record RCAB01000099.1, read on the forward strand.
GGAGTTGTAACGACATGTCCAAGTCTTCAAGCACGTAAATTCTCGACCTGAGAAGATGCCGAAAGCAGCACTTGCACACGCACGCACGCACGCACACACATCGCAGCACGGCCTGTGGCAGCAGTGGGCTAGAAGGAGCAGTGATGCGTGTGTATCCGCCGACTTCCTTTCTTCCCTCCTTCACCTTATCTCTCTGGCCAAGTCTATTTCATCTCTTAACATTCTAGCCTAGCCTAATTCCATTATGAGCCAGGAAATCATCCCAATATTGCACCAATAGCGACTAGTTTGTTCGCTCCTCAAAGCACTTATTAATGCTATTTATTATTTACTCTATTCTCGTTGTTTATTGTTGTTGTTGTTATTGATACCATTATTGTCGGCATTGTTGTCACGTTGTTAAATGACGCAAGGCTGACATGGTATATCTAAATAAAGGAAATAAGCAAGTGCATTAATTATTAGCAGATGTGTGTGCCTCAGCAATAAGAAGAAATATTTACTTGAGGTGTGCGATTCAGCGTCAGACACGTAGCTTACGTGAGATATTTCAAGAAGACTTCACGCGAGATCCCTTTCAAGCTGTCCAAATCTGCTGCTCAAATGCTGCTGAAACTTCTTCCATGCAATTGCTCGTCTATAGGAAATAGCCAAAGGTAAGTTCCTCTCGATTATTTCTCATTTCTTTTATCCGACATCCGTTAACTTTGCTTCTACTTCGTAAGAGCCAACACAATCTGACTGTATGTTTAAACCAAATCTAGCTTAGCCACCTGAGACAATATCGAGTGTAGACACACACACTCATTGACATGTTTCGAATTCGTTATATGAACTAGCAGAACATCTTAGTTTTTAATGTGCGGGATGTGCTATATAAAGAAAGGCATGTTATGGTTTGAAAATTGAAGCAAAAGTATAATTTTTAAATTTTGAAAATGGATTAAAACATATAAATAACATAGCTGTTAATCTTGCAAACTGTGTATGAATTATTTAGGAATAAGCAATTGATCTTTCTCAAATTGCAACTTGGATGAATGGAAAAAAAAATAATTTTAAACTGAGAAAAGTTAAGTAACGTGAGCTTATTTGACTAATTATTACTACAAAATAAATATTAATATAAATTCGCAAACACTGCTTATTTGGTGATTAAAAAGGAAGGAATCAAATTGAAAGTTGATCCTACACCACTATTACGGCTGCTTAGTGGTTCAAATGTTTTTTTGATAAAGTAGGTGATGGAGAGATAAGCTGAAATCTTAAATGAAATCTTAAATGATAATCTGAAATCTTAACCGGAAAAGATTCTGGAAAAATCTGTAGTTATTATATCATTAATATTTTCTGCTTATCATCCATGCTCCCATTAAATTTTTTTTTTTTGATTTGTAATTGATTAATAAATATTTAGCAATTTTTTCTTGTAAACAGCTTGAAAACAAATTAACGGATGCCTTTTCTTTTGTGTTTCAATTTGTGAATATGATATTAGTGTAGTTATGTACAAGTGAATAGGAAAGTGATAATCTTCGTGACTTTCTTACCAATTATGGTAGTGATAAAATATGAAAGTAAGGTTAGAAAGTACTCCGTAGATTGTTAGGGATTAGAATCAAAAACAATAAGGTAGCAAAAACTTTCGACGAATGCGGTATTCATAATTAAGCTTGGTAACGATGATCAACGAGGAAGCAAAGCTTATTATCTCGTCATCATAACCCACTAACTTCTACTTAATCAAAAATAAGTAAAAAATAAATGCTGATGATACCAGCAGCTAAAAAGCTGCTAGTAATACTATGGCTATTAATTAGTATAGTCTTATCAATATTAGTCATGTTCATGATGCACAAAAAAGTTACAAACGTATAAATAATAACATAGCTGTTAATTTTGCAAACTGTGTATGAATTATTTAGGAATAAGCAATTAATCTTTATTTCTGCAAATTGCTACTTGGATGCATATACTTGCTACACCAGCTGATTTTCATACGTTACGCATTCTCATTATTCTCAGATAAGAATTTTTAGCATTACGTTGTTAATTCTAGCCTAATTACACCGCTTTTATAATTTACTACTGCAGTGAGTAGCATAATTATATTTTAGCTAATATTACGTATGAAATATGACTGCGCTTGCGTTGGAACGTACTATCTCAAACTGACTTGTTCTTAAGAACTTCAATTAACATCTTGCATATTCTTTTCATATTTGATGGCAATAAGAAAAGAGTGTTGCTATAATCGATTTTGATTCACTGTAGTTTTAGCCTGTTTTAAAATTAAATTTCAGTTGTATACCAAATATCAAATCCAATTCTGTTATCAACGTTATTTATGCGTTAAAGTTCCTTATCTGAAACCACTATAAGTTGATCTATTCATCGTTCTTGTATTTTTCCTGTTTTATTACCACATTTTCAGTTATTTTTATTTAAAGCAATAAAAAATAAAACGGCTTTTTTGTATTTTCATATCATCCTTGGTATTTTCGGTGGAAGTATGCTTTGTTCCAATACTTGCATAACCTCTGAATCTCAATCATTTAAGATTGAAAATAATTTTATAATTATCACTCTACCAATTCTGGTTTAAACAGTGTTTTTACTGATAAATTTATCACATTAATATGTTTGCTAAGTGCAATGGTATATTATTAGTACTGCCACATCTATAGATAATAAAATATACCGAGATCCTAAAAAGATCATTAGCCATCTTAAATTGGTATGCACGGCAAGGTAACTCCTAAGTAAAGATCTAAAATTATCTAATAAGCTAGTCTATTCATATGGTTACCATAGTATTATTGATTTCTATACCTTTACACTGTTCCTTGCATTCCAATAAATGCTTAATAAAAAGGAAAAAAAAACAAAAAAAAGAACTTTTCTCTCATTATTAAGCATTTTTCATTAAATTCAGAAACAAATTTTTTAATAATGAAACAATGGCAATATTCAAATATGAAAATATCAAAAAAGAAAATGATTGGAACGCTTCGTTAATTAGAATATGGAGCTTTTGAATACATATATTTATTTTACATGCATATCTATATTTGAAAATTTATAAGTCCTAAATATATTATATATAAAAGCAGGTTTTTTTTTTGAAATATTTTTAAAAATTGCACCAGAGAACAAGCAATGAAGGTGGTAGTAGAAGGAAGTTCAAAATTATTTTATTTTTTAATTCATGAGCTTTGAATTATTACTTATTGGTTATAACTGCAAATAAGCAGTCGACCTCCTTCGTCTTCATAATGATCAAAAAATAATTTAATACTTTTATTTAATTTTCCTAATTTCCTCCTGTCCTTTTCTACTTCCTTTTTTGATCGCTTGAAGACGCCAAATAAATTAAATTGGTTCAAAAAAGGGAGCCTAAATTGAGTGTTGTATCCAATTTTTTTTTTCTATTTTATTCCTGGAAAATTTATTTCAAGACTTTTTCTTTATTATTTAGGTGTTGAACAGGTATCTTTGCTGATACAAAACCACAGCACAGAAGTAGTAACTGATGAACAAAAAAATGTGCAAATTTTTTCAATAAACTGTTCATAACCTTTTTGTTAAAAAATTTTTTTCTTTAGATTTGAAATGAGAAGGTTGAAAACAGTGAAAAACATCCATTTCGATCAATTTCGTTAATTATGTATGTGGCAGCTTTTCAACTAAAACTTTTCAAATTATTAATTCGAAAACTGTACGCAATATTGAAATTTTATAAGAAATTTCATTGTTTTCAAGTACTACTAAATTAGTTTCTTTATTTTTTATGCTAAAAGCTCTGCTGTTCAACGTCAAACCGGTAAACTTCTAAACGCTGCTTGAATTCTGTATCTCTCTGTGTCTCAGAAAAAAAAAAGGATCACAGAAACAAACTTATTAATCCCAACTTAGTTCTTTCCGAATGGCATAATTTCCAATTAATAGCTATCTTTTGCAATTATTACTCTTTGCTATACTTATCAAATCATAATTGCCATATCATTGCATTTTGCACTGCTATTATTCTTTTTTGTTAATATTTTTAAATTATTGCCATTATTTTTGTATTATTATCCTCTTTTGTTTTATTAACATTATTTTTCTGCTACGTTTAATTTTGAAAAGAAAACTTCCCATTTTTATTGCCCCTTTTGTTGCGAGGATAGTTTCCATTTATTTTTTTTCCAACATTACTTCTAAGAGTCATTTATTTCCCAAAACTGAAATGAAAGAATTTTGATTTTCAATTTTTGAGAATTGCCTAAACAGAATTTAAAATACGTTTCAATATATTGAATGTCTCGTCATTACTTGATAGAAATCATAATCGAAGAGCGTATGAATTGGTTTTTAGTCCATTGCATGTGCAATTTAGACTGATAATTAACAAGATTTCGAAAAACAATTTTCTTATTTATATGAGACGATACTTTAACATGTATTGTAATTTATGTATGATTAATTAGATCATCTGCTTCTTAATTATCATTTTTTTTCTATTTATTTAGCTTGGCTGCGCAAAACGAAGATGGCATAAACGTTGATCAATCATCAGATATTATCATCGGTGATAAGTAAGTTTTACCTCTCTCTTCAAATAGTAAATATATAATTCAACAGTTAATTTTGAATCTCCATGCTTTTTACTATTTTTGATTTCTTTATTTGTTTTGAAGTCTTTTATTTTACTTGAATAAGGACTAAAAGTTTTCACTTACTAGCTTTTATAACAAGAATGTTCCCTCTCGGTTCGATCACTTCTTCTCCGCCTAGCTTTCACCTTATTTAAATTATTTGAATAAAGCGAGTATTCCCATCAAACATGGGATCGATTAAGGTTGACATTAGTATACCAATTGTTTGCCATCCTACTCACCTGTATACGAAGTTGTCTTTGCGTTCACTTACGTAATCAAATTTTCGCCTTTTCAATCACATTTCGTTGAAATGCACCATATTTAAATAAGACGACTATTTTCATCTTTTATTGTTTACTTAAACCTATTCAGTTATGGAGTAGTGCCTATTATAGATAAATAAATATCTATTTGTTTATTTATATTAAACCTTTCAATTATGTAATAATAAATAAATACTAATAACATATTTTATCAATTAACATTGCATTGCAAGAAAATTAAAATTGCTTTTTTCCATACAAAACTGAAAAACAATTATTTTATCCTTAGTAAACATAGTGATAAGAATTAAAATTCCCCTCATTTATTCTTTACTTTTTCATGTTTATGTTTTTCTACATGTTTATCTAATATGTATCACTTATTTACGTGTTTATTTATTAGCTTCAAATTGCAAACTTATTTTATACATTGATTCCTGGCTCTATTATTCATCCACTTATTTGCTTAGACATTTGTTTGCTTTCTTGAGTACTTTCAGTTTAATTTCATTTTCCATTTACTACGCACAACTATTATTGTCACACTTTAATTTGACTTAAAAAATTTCCCTTTTCTGCTTGAAAATAGCAAAATATTAAAGATAAGCATTCAATTATAACAATCGTTTCATTGTTATTTGCAGAATAACCTTTGAAGAAGTATCTACTTGGGCAACATCATTCGATTACCTTATGAAACATTCGTGTATGTTTGATTTCTTTTTTGATTAAATTTTTAAATAGTTTCTTAATTCAGCCAAACTGCTTTGAATATTCAAAAAGGAATTGTTGCTGTTGCCTACTCAAATTTGTAAAGGCTAATTTATGAACAGTATTTTTACTGTAACTACTTAAATTTTTAAATAGTTTTTAAATAGCAAAGAAGATAAGCTTAAGGGCTTCATACGAAACATTTCATAGATCTGCTTTATTAGTTCACCAGATAGCTGTTGCAAAAATTTCTCTCATTTTAATGTTTCATGTTTCACAAGAATCCTTATTAAATTATCTGCCAGTTTTTAATTTATCCATCATCAGTCAGTAAATTCATCATTTCATATCATCTTTTTAATTTTTCTTTTCAAAATATTCTTCACATTAAAGTGAGACTAAAGTTGCCAGTGATTTTTTTTCCTAGATTCTCGGCATTTTCCGTGTGTCTTTCATTTTTTTTATCAAAAATTAAAATTTAATTTGAAATATCGGTGTCAATTGTATTAAAATAGTTAAAGAAATTTTCTTCAATAAAAATTAATGAGTGAAGCATAAGGAAGTAAAAGTTCACTTTAAAACGGCACGACTTACTCATATATCAGAATGAAAAATTTTGAAGGCTTTCTTTTTTAGCAGGACAAAAATACTTCGCCCAATTTCTGAAAGGTGAATTTAGCGATGAAAATATTTTATTTTGGCAAGCATGCGAGGAGTTGAAGCACGAAATTAATCAGGAAAAAATTGAGGAAAAGGTGGGCTATTTTAATGATATATGTAGCAAATAACCATATCCAGAATGCAATTATATTATCGGCAACATTAGCCGGAATCGATCATGAAATTCCGACTGCAAGAGGTAAGTTTAAAAAAAAACAGCATATTCTTGTTTATTTTTTTGAATTGTTTCTTCTTGGAAATTTTCATTAATTATTTTTTTATTGAACGAATGACTCGGCAGTTCATTTAAATAAGTTATTGAAAATTTTACTAGAAAACAAATATTTGCATAAAAGACAACCTCTATCTAAGCGCAATTTATACATGATTCAAAACGGTGAAAATATTAAGAAACATTTTTTCCACATAATTATTTGAAATAAAGAGGAAGACTTTCGAAGAATTGTCGTCGAGGAAAATACTGGCAAATTCTATTACATTTTGATATCTAAACATCTTAACTGTTGTGCAATTTCAACACACAGTTTGAGAATGTCTTACTGTATAATATATAGCAAAAGTTATTAAATCAGTCAACAAAAAAAAAGTCATTTCATTTTGACAAAAATTTAGGACGCATTATTGCTATTCAGATAACAAAATCATGTTTTTGAATATCAAATACAAAGGTTTTTCTTTTTTGATTTCAAAAGATTGAGTTTAAATTCGAGAATAATTTCTCTCTTTCTTTCTTTCTTTTTTTTTTTTTTTTTTTTTTTTGAGAATCATTTCATGGTAAAGTCATAGCATGCGTGTTATGCTGTTTAAAATTGTATCTTTCATGTCAACTAAAACTAGAAAAACTTGACTTTATCTGGAACATGGATGACGTGAAATAAGAGGTGACAGTGAATGTGGTCATTTGTTAGATAATCATAATTATATTAATAACATTATGATTTTGTCACTGATTTTACTTGTTATTCTTGTTATCAATGTTGCTCAACTTATGATTATTATACCTGGATCAATAAAAATTACTATTTGTTTCTTCTAAAAATTAATTAGTTAATTTTTAATAGAATTTGTGATGCAGTTTTCTTTTTTCCTTTATAAATAATTTTTTTTTATTTTTTTTTATTTCAAAAAAAAAAACAATTCAGATAATATTTCCAGGCTCGAATAATCTACGAGGATTTCATTTCAATCTTATCACCCAAGGAAGTATCACTTGATTCGCAAGTTAGGGAGAAAATCAACAACGACATGGTGCATCCAACGGCACATACCTTCGATGAAGCCCAGTGTCAGATTTACACGTTGATGCAGCGTGATTCTTATCCTCGTTTCATTGCCTCTGCGATGTATAAAAAGATTCTTGGCTCTTATGGACAGATGGAAGATCTATAATTTTACCAATTCCTATTAGTTATACTAGTAAGAATTGTATATTTGTACAGGAAGATTACAGTTATGCATTCCGGAAGTATCACTTAGTTATCGTTTTAAAAAGTGTGATGACAATATGATTTGGCAGGAAACAGAAAACGTTCGAAAGCTAAATATTTTCATCAAATCTGATCAAAACTGGCTGCAAAATATTGACGACATGCTGATAAATAAATAGATAATTAACTGCGCAGAAGGGATCAACTAATCAACAGTATTGTTCAGGCTAAACTTTTTTCTTCGCTTTAATTAAAATTTCAAGTTTGGATTGATAGGAAAAACGGTTACTTTAAGTAAAAAGAACTTTTCAATTATTTTTTTAAGAATCACTGCGACAAGTGCGCTTGATACTTGCCCGTTACAAAAGTAACTGGGCTATGTTTCACTTTCTTCAAGTAAAGATGCATTTTAATTTTAAGAAAAAAATTTGTTTTACTTGTACGTGATCTTTTTATCGTTTTTTCTTTCGCAATTTCCAAATTTTATCTTAAGACCTTTTTTCAGGCATTTTTTTTTTTCAAAAAATACGAAATTGGTTTGAAAATTTAATGTCCGAATACTTTTATGTAGTAGAAATCTATATGTTCTTTTCTTTCTGACCAAAGTCAACAATTTTCATATACAATTTAACAATCACAAATTTGTCTAACTGTGATGAAGTATGTGATTTTATCAAATTTCTTTCTGAAAAATGTTTTTCAATGTCTTCAATTTTTAATTTTGGTTTGTGATGTGATTTTTGCACTTCAAATAATGATTTATAATTTCAGTCACTACTTATGTAGCGAACAATTGTTTTTTTCTTCTTCTTCTTTTCTTTTTTTTTTTTTATATTTCAAACAGTTATTCATTAGTCGTTTAAATTCTGAATCTTAAAAAGATTTAAAGGCACGGATAAAATTTTTAGACTAAAGCTGCAGTAAAACGAGAGCTGGCTGAGCTAAAGAAAATAGTATCAACAGTTCTTCACAGTTCTGTTTAATATCCAGGTTAATGTGAAATTACCATTGGATATAATATTGTTAATTCATTAAATTGCTGTGTTTTCAGTAGCAAATTTTAAATTGTTTTATGTAATTTAATTGTCTGCCATGCTGTACACTAGAAAGAATGACATGTTGTAATCACTTCTTTATAAAATTTTTATGCTAATTTTTGCTCTCTTCAAATTCATCAATTATTGTGTTAATGATAGCTTGTGGTTAGTTTTTTGTCGAAGCTGAAACCGAAAATAGACCGGATGACGTAAGAAATTCATGGTATCGTTAGTTCTTTACAAGAAAACTTATGATAGTGGTTTGGAAGCAGTTTCGTCTATACCCTCAAATGCCAAATAATTCTGGCTATACAACTAAAAATTTGGACTACATAGCTAATGTCTTCATCTATGATTTAATTGTTTTCAAGAGTTTCAGTGATAACTTTGATAGGTGAAAGCTTCTTTGTCATCTTAATCATTAAAAGAATAAAACTTCCTTAAAACTGAATTATCTCATCAGATCCAAATATAATTTTTTATTAGCCCTTTTCCTATTTTTCCGCTTTTTTTTTTCTAATAAAGTGCAATAAATCATTGTCAGGTCATATAAAATGATCTTATAAATTAACGTAATCATTAAGATTAAGCTAGTGCTTAATTAGTTAATTAGTTGCAAATCGTTCCGCTAATAAATAACGAGTTCATTTTTCTAATTCATTTTACCACACGAAAAACAGTTAATAAAGATCAAGAAACTATAAAAAAAGCTACATTATGTATACAGTATGTAATAAATAACTAATGCATTTTCAAAAATATTATTAGAAATGCACTTTTTATTTCTTTCGCACATGAATTATCTAATAATTTATTTTGTGAACCGGAAGGTATAATTATTTTTCTACTTGGCTAAATTCATGTGATTAATTATTTATTTCATAAAATTTGTCTATTCATTTAGTTAATTAGTTGCAAATCGTTTCGCTAATAAATAATTTCTCTTACACAATTGCTTCTGGGAAATGAACAAAAAGAAACGAGTACTAATTCATTTTATCACTGAAGCACTTGTAAATTATCAAACTTGATTCAGTCTGTAGCGATCGAACAATTCCCTTTTGTTGTTTAAGTGCATCATCTGCCTTACGGACCAGTTTATCGAGGTCATCTTTTAGCGTGTATCCCTCCCTGTATGTAGTATGTTTTGAATAGAATACCAGAAAAAAAACTGGACTTTCCAGTATGGGGAAATACAGGCTGGCTTAATATAAGTGGCATGTAATGTAATGGAACAGGCTAGAGTGAGAAAAAAGTAGGCAAGATTAAACTTAATCTTGTTTTATTTTCTGTTTTAATCGTATTTCGCTAATTTGCATGTGATTTCATTCAAATATTTATTATAATTAATGCACTAAAGCTGCTTTAAAGTAAAAGTGAACTAATGAAATAGTATCACCCGAAAAGGACATTTGTAATGCATTAATAATTACTGAATGAAGTCAAATATTCGATTCAAGGAAACTGGAATTGAATGGTTTGATCCGGTAGATATGTAATGATCTATCCGATCGACGTGATAATTATTATCGATTCCTGAAGAATGAACGAAAAAGACATCTGATAAAAAAGTACGCCATAACAATTCAGTAGTCTCAGTGCTAGGGATTTGACTTGTCTGAAATGAAAAGTATTGGAAGCGAAATTTCAATTTTGAATGATTTCACAAATGAAATATCGGCCCCTTCCTCGACCCTTCTACCACCAGTTTACCGTGTTTTCGCCTTGCTCTCCTTTTCAATTTCGAATTTGTCAAACAACAACTGGAATTGAAGCTACTATTCTATGAAACAGATCCATTATTATCTGCCAATATTCATTGTATTATTGTGAATTGCAAAATTGCAGATGAACAATGTGAATGGGGAAGAATCGTCGTCGGCTGCGATAACGATATAACAACCACAACGACATTGATGGCGATCAACCACCGCCACCAATTCGATGGTTGGTTGGTGGGAGAGAAGAGAGTTTTGACAGATGATCGAGGTAACCTCCTCCCTTCTTCTTACCTTTTCACTCCATTTCTTTTTGAATCTCACCACCCATACACCTGTTGATAGTGAGCAGACACACACACTCATACATGCTACAGAACTCTCCGACGACAATAACAAATGGATGCGGACAAAAGTGCTCCCGAAATCACACTGCGACACAGTAGTAGTAAACTACCTATTACTAACGAAATGGCAATGCAACGCTCAGGGATGCCATGACGAGGACTTTCTGCACACCCAAATAGAACATTTCCTTCGAGTCACTAGAAATGAAATTTTATATTTTGCAATTGCTCGGCAGGAGATGAAGGCGAATCAGTGAAGACGGTGGACGAATTCTGAAGTAGTGAATAGGTGGGTAGGTAGTGCTACAGCTGGTTGCATTGTACCTGTCCGGTTGGACCCTCCCAGGGAGTGTCCTCCTCCTCGTACCTTTCAATATCGTTCACGACCGTCCCCTTTCTGTGTCGTTGAAAAGTTCGCCCTCCTTTTCAATCCATTCCATTCCGATCGCCACCCAAAACCATCGCCCGTCACAATACCGACGACGATCATACTGGTTTTTCGAGTTCCTTCTAACTCAACCTCTCTCTCTCTCCCTCTCCCTCTCTCTCTCTCTGTGCAGGTGTGTGCACCACACGGGTGACACAACTTCTGTATAGGCAATCTTTCATCAAGAATCTTCGCCAGGAACAGAAGGAGAAGGGAGAGGAATACCGCCCTCTCCGTACACAACTCCAGCTCGGTACACACCCATTGCACTCGCAGATACCAGATACCGGACCAGTAGCGACGATAACTTGCCCTGCCCTCACCAGCACCGTCAACTGGCACCTAGCAGGAGCGGACTTGATCCAGTCCTCGCCGCACGGCACCAAACCAACCAACGACGACAACGAAAACGGGCCAACGAGGAGGAACAAGGACCGGATAGTGGGTAAGCCTGTTTCTTCTGTTACTACTACTACTACCACTGCTACCACCGCTGCTACCATCGTCACCAGAACACCAAGCACTGCAAACCTACCATTCAACCATTGGTATGTGTGCACCAAACTTCTCCTCCCTCGTCCCCTCCCCAATACCTCTCACACCTACCTTCACCTCACTTTTTCCTTGAAAGAGCAACCGGTGTGTACCCCGTCACTCTGACCTGTTGTTCGAACGCTTTCTGGACGATACCGGTTCCTCACAAAAGGACCTTTATTTCTATATACTTCTCACTTGACCCAGGCATAATTTGTAACAAGCCTTAAAGCCAGCCAGAAAAACCTGTCTCTGATACACAACCTGTCTTCTCATATCAATTCCAAAAAGTTCAGCAAACTTTTATCTCTTTTTGCTTCTTCTACTCCCCAAATCACTTCAAATCGATGAATTAAATTATAAAAATTCACTACCTAATTTACATCACCATCAGCAACAACAATAAGAAGAGCAACGACTATCGGATGATTAGATTGGACGAACAATAATGTTTGGTGAGTTGAGTGTGTTCTAGATATGAGTTAGTTATTTTAGGATGAAATGTTCTTATAGTCATTCATTTCTCAGGTCCTACAAGGTATGAAATTGGAGTCGTTCGATTCGCAATCATCAGTCCGCGCTACGGCGACGATGTCTTCGTCGCAGTCCCAGCAACAACAACAGTTCCACTTGGATTCATCATCGGTCATCAAAACTGCCCCTCCAGGTGCAAAGAAGAACTGTTGTTGATCAGCTAGCACTTCATCAGCTGGAAAGTCCAAAAATGTTGTGCTCTTGTCCACAAAAACAAAATTTGTATTCATTTTAGCAGTAGCATGGAGTGGTAACCTTCAGCAGTACAGTATTATCTCATTTTCTCAACAGATTCCTCTTGGATGACTGTCAGCATCGATAAAAGCATGCTACTGATTATCATTAAGAAAGTATGTAAAAGTGTTTCCTCTCAGTTTTACAGGTCGTGGACAGCAGCAGCAACAGCAGCATGATTTTTCGCCCAAAAGTGAGCCCATCGATTTGGCACCACTTAGCCAACCTAGCCTGCAGGATCTGAGCAAAATGCAACCCATCGAGCAGTATTATTCGATGCCAAGCTACAGTCGAGTGTACACCGACTATGCGGCTATTGGACTTGCGCAAGGCCAAACGTCTATTATAACAGCTCCTTCTAGTGCCGCACCGCTCTACTATCCGACCGTATTTCAAGGTGCCGTTACAGCCCACGAATGGCAGCGACCTATGGAACACTATCAACAGTACCAACAACAGCAACAACGAGCCAGTGCTCTACAGTATCCCCAAGAGGTACCACAACCTCAGCAGCAGCAGCAACAGCAGCAACAGCAGCAGCAACAACAGCAACAGCAACAGCAGCAGCAACAACAGCAGGAAACCCGGGTGTACAAAGCTGCGGTGGAGATGCCTTCCCCGGTAGATAGCGGTATTGGAGCCGATTTATCCTTAATAGGAACAAAGAGTGAAGATTTTTACGCTGCAACCGAAGTATTGCACGGTATTCAATCTGCTACCAGCGATCGAACGGAACGATCGCTAAGTCATCGCGACTCACCCGTCGTCATCCCCAAATTGTTCGTTTCGTTGTTGTTTGGGTCGATTTATTAAGTTTTGACACATAAGTTGAAATCTCTGCTGACTGTGAGAACTGGAAGGTGTTGTGCTACACTGGAATCTTGATCCCAATTATATACAATTTATGCATTTTGGAAGGAGATTTAAAAACAAACTAAGCATTGTTGTTTCTGTGAGCAGAAGAAACTATTTCTCACCTCATTTTTCACCTAAACAACAGTGACCATCACCCTTTGAATTTTTTCCTCCCTTCATATACTTCACTTCTCAACTTTAAGATGTTTTATTTTAGTCAAGTAGCGATATTTTGTAGTATTTCATCACTTTTTTCAGAAGCCAACTTTTTATCTGCGTTAACGCTTTTGCAATCATTTGTTCATCTCACCCAATTATGAATCAAAAAGTTCTCATTTTTCTCTTCAAAATTTGAAACTCATTTAAAAAAATACCAAAAAATCAATCTCGATCTCTATTCTAGCCAAAAAAAGAGCATTATTGCTATATTGCTACTTTTGTTTCATCCACAAATGAAGAAAAGAATATTATCATGTTTCAGAAACCAGTTATCTGTAGGTAAATAGTTTATTCTAAACCACTCTTCACTCATTTCCCATCTCTTTATGCCATAATTAAACATACAACTAAATGCTAATAATTAATCCAGGTATATAAGACATGTATCATTTCAAATATTGAATATACATATAACAGTTCATGAAAACTAGTTCCAATCGCAATCCCTATATTTTTATTCAAAAAAAAAATTTACATATAGAATTCAACAATTATCATTGCGTGAATGATTTGATAGCTCTGAATGACACACTCACTGACTGATTTTGCGCAGTGAATGTATCATTTCCTTACACATAATTAAATTTAATTTTATTCGTACGGTCGAATTAATCTGGTTAATAGCAATAACAAAAACATGCATACCACCTTCGCACCTTAAATCTCGTAACCATAACACGAAATTTCCATTACTAAAATGTTATACTTGCAACACATATTTTTACTTTTATAAAGTTCAGTTAACGTAATCATATTTCTTTGCCAATTTTTTTAATGGCAGATAATGAATATACTTTTTTCCAATCAGTGCATATTGCTCTAATTTTATCAAAAAAATTTGTAAGGGAATATTTTTCTTTAGCATTCGATCGATCGAATGATGAAAAAAGACAAATTGGCTAATTACTGTTTAATAAAACTTGTTTTCAAAAAAATATTTTAATACTATTTTTCATATATGCAAATTATGGAACACCTATTAAATAATATTATGCATGTTCAAAGTGATACTTAAATCATTTTCAAGAAAAAACTAACTGTGAATCAATAGACATGAGTATTTATAATTATAAAAGTGAAAAATTCTTAAAATGCTTCAAATAAGATTTTCTCATCATGAGAAGACAAGCCAATCACTATCATAAATAAATGTTTTTTGTAATCTAATTACAATATTAAAATATGTTTTTTCATATTACGCATTTCTCATTCTCAAATCAATCAAAATATGACGTATAACTATTTTCGTTACAGGGAGAATAGCTTAGGCTTTCAATACGTCTTGGAAGCTCCGATATCGACCTCCGTACGTAAAGAAGATGATAGAATGACTTACGTGAATAAAGGACAATTTTATACCGTTTCATTTGATTACATTCCTGATCTTTGCAAGCCACTGAAAAGTCCTACTGTTAAAGTAAGATTTGTTTTTTCTACTCGATATAGAAAAAAAAAATGTTTTTAAAGTAGCGAAATTTTGCTTTAATATATATATATAT